>KV741611.1:2853-18687 GCA_000468175.2 Phytophthora cryptogea
GCACTGGTACCGGCTGCAGGGTGGTAGAATCGAATTTCGCTGATCATTCGCTGTCGAATTTCAGTAACGTTCATCTTCTTCTCGTCAAACTCGAGCTGGATCGTTCCAGGCGCTACAATCTCTTCTTCGAGTGACCGAATGCTTGCAAGGTACTTGTGTGATAAAGCCTCGTCCAAAGTGGCGCGCTTCCGTGGGTTCATCTTGAGCATCCACGTAAGAAGGTCAATTGCCTCAGGTTCAGCGCCAGGATACATTTCCTGCAGGTTGCGCTTTGGCCGGGGTGGCAAGCTACGGAGATAAAACTGTACATCGGGGTCTGCGATCTCTGCAATATCCTCTTCTTCCATCGTTCCAAGCACATCCAAGATCGTGTTCAGCTGATCCCGGCTGTCCTGTGGCAACGCTACTTGTCCTGCACCAGGGCTTAGCGGAAAACATGACACACCGGGGAAAATCGGCTCGCGCTGGTAGTGTGAAGGGACACTGCTCTTTTGCATGCTCAGCAGCTCCGCAAAGATGCATCCAACCTGCAGCAGAACAAAACAATAGGATTAGAAGGCAATTGGCTCGTTGTTTCATGCAAGGACAACTCGTGACCTACCGACCACACGTCGATAGCAGCAGAGTAGTCGTGATCACGGAAGATAATCTCAGGCGCACGATACCAACGAGTGACCACGTGTTCTGTGAGTTGGCGCTGAATGCGACGCGCAGGTGTTCGCGGGTGAACACCTACACCCTGCAGAGTGCTTTCGTCCGGTGTGGATCCATCGCCCAGACGTTTACGCTTGCGTCCTGTAGTAGAAGCGGACGAAGACAGCCCGCGCGCAAGGCCAAAATCGCAGATCTTGATGGCGACAGGCGAGAGGTTTAATAAAACATTGGCCGGCTTGAGGTCGCGGTGCACAATTTCGGCCGAGTGCATGTACTTCAGTGCTTTGAGCAAGTCCAGCAGCAACCATCGCAGGTGTTCTGCCGTAAGAAACTGTGGTGAATGGAGCAGCTTCTCCAAATCCGAAGGTAAGTACTCGAACACGACGAACAGGTCCTGGAAGTTGTCAATGTCAAGTGGCGCGATAATTTCCCGAATCTGCACAATGTTGGGGTGCCGCAATTGGCGCAAGATGCACAACTCCCGAAGGATACGCTTGGCATCGATCGGGTCTGAAAACACATTCTGGATCTTCTTAATGGCCACGATCTCGCCCGTCGGAAGGTGTTTGCAGCGCACCACCTGTCCGTAACTTCCCTGTCCAAGCACACATTCAATCGAGTAGTTGGGTGCAATCTCGCTCCATCCTGGAATCTTGGACGCATTCGACGAAACTGACGCTGCCACCGGGGCAGACACCGCACTCTGAGCTGGCACAGGCGCCACTTGCACCGCCGGCACTGCAACATCCGCTGCCACCTGCGTCTCGGAAGCTACAGCCACATTCAACATGTACAACAGTCAGCGTCAACCTCTTCGTCTACTAGAACCCCTTTCACAGCCAACATACGCGTTCCCTGAGTCTCGTCCAGCACAGCAGGCGTCTCCGCGAGCGCCTTCTTGTCCACCATGGCAAACGGCAAGTGCGTCAGATCCTGAGCCACCACGAGCATCCCAGAGCCTACGGGGTTGCCCACAAGCGGGGTGCACGAGCCCAGCAGCGTCACTTTGGCTTGGTCTCTGCTCGTAAACTCGAGCATGACGCTGGCGACGGGCGAGCCCATGACGCAATGGGCCAGCGCGTCCGCCAGCACTTTGGCCGTCGCGGGGGGCACCAGGTACGGCAGCTCCTTGAGCAGGTTGCGGCCTGCCATCTCCTCGCGCGAGTAGCCGCACAGTTTAACAGCACAGTCGTTCCAAAGGATGACGCGCATGACCTCGTCCACCACGAAGACCAGGGCGGGCGACGTGTAGAGCGACTTGCCCAGACTGGCCAAGCTCTCGGTGCTGGCGCAGTAGTTCTCCACGCTAGAAACGAAGCTCTGCACGGCCGGCAGCGTCGTGTCCTCGAAGTGCTCGCCAATTGTCTGCAGCATGATCTTGCGCACGACGCTGTTGTGCTTGGCCGGGGGAGGCGCAGGCGCCGTGGAGCGGCCGCTGTCCGGGTCGGCGCGCACCGACGGGTCGAAGTGCACCGAGTGCGCCTTGTTACCGTTCATGGCGGGCGCGCAGTGGGGAGTGCAGTGGGGGAAGCGCCTGGTCAAGCGCCGTCTCGGCCTTTTTGTATCGTCGAGTTGGGAGCGCCCCCCCTTTTGGGTCGCCATACTAAACGGGAGTGTGAGTGTGGGCTAATGATTGCAGCGTTTGATTATTAGCATTGAACCAGCTGGTTAGGAACTGTACTTGAGTAACGGAGATGTGAGGCGGTTGCTACTGGGGACACCTCACTGTTCCGTGGCTGGCAATGGTGAACATGTCAAAAGCATCTTTGTGAACTGCGCTCCATACTTTTTCTAGGCCGGCAATGCACGATTTGTGACGCGCGCACTCTTTTGCACTTGGCTGTCGCTCAGCACCGCTCGAAAATCTTGTACAGGTTGGTGAGGCAGGCCACAGGCGTAATGAGCTGCGCGTCGTTGAGCTCGTTGGGTGGACAGAACGTCGCGGACTTGGTGGCCGGGAACAGCACATGCTCCAGCACGAGCGCCTCTCGCTCGGCGTTGCCCGGATACCGCATCTCGCCGTACCATCGTGCCAGCACTTGGGCGACACTCTCGAAGCACGGTTCTTCCTCCTCCCAGTTCACTTCGGTCGCCAGATGAAACACAAACTCCGGCAGGGAATGGATCGACGGCTCGTGGTCGGGTAGCAGCAGCGGCAAAGAGCGCAGCATGCCCTGTGAGTCGATGTCGAGCGAGAAGTACTCAGCCAGCATGGGCCCGTTGGCGACCAGCAGCGCTTTGACTTCATCCGCGAGCTGCTCTCTCGGGCCATCCTCCTCGTCGTACCCATTTCTCGGGTTCTTGAGAGCCTCCAGCACTAGATCGTAGACTGGAAACGGTGTCTGGAGAGTAATCGCCCGCGTCTCGCCGAACTGCAGCAGCACTTGCTGGTAAAAAACGTGAAAGGCGACTTCGTCGTGCCGCACAGTGTACAGCTTCGTACGGTATTGCACTAACGAGAACTGCTTGTTGACGACACCTACAAAACTGTGCTCGCGAAAAAGCTACAACAACCCACGAGCGCCATGTCAGACCTGTGGAAAATTGCAGACCTAATGGTAGTACCCTACCCGTCCAAGTGCTTTGTTCTTCTTTTGACGCATCAAGCTCAGCAGGTTCTGGACACTGGATAGCATTTGGGGAGTCTGAGTCGCCTCTAAACTTCCACGCCGGTCATCTTCGCCCTCAGGCTCGGGTTCTGTTTCCGAAGAACTCAAAATGTAAGTAAGAAACGGTGGTGCACATTGTCAACATTCCAGATCACGTACCTTGACTGGATTGGACTTCAGACAGTTTTCTCTTCCGGGGATTGACAGATCTTGCTACACTGGAACTACTCTCCGCCGAGTCGTCTCGCTCAGAGGCTTTGTCCTCTGCAGAGCTTGATTGTGATAACTGCGATAGCTGCGTTCTCTGCGACTCGAGAAAACAATACTTGTCGATTGTGTTGGAGCGATGATCGGTGCGAACCAAACGTTGCGGTGCCTATATACCAGTGAAATGACAGATGTCTGGATGAGCGCTTGTTCCGTGTCATACTTTTTACTGACAAACAGCTCAAAACGTACCAGGGCAGGCTGATACTTCTTCGAGGCCGGAGTGGGCTTTTCACTTAGGTCTAACTCAATCGAGTCAACGGACCGGTCGGCATCGTCTTCACTGTCACTTTCACGCTCCTTCTCTTCATCTTGGCTAGACACCGTCTCCTCTTTTTTCTCTTCCTCCTCCATAGCACTTTCGCGCCGACGCTGTTTCGCCGATGCATTGCCACTGCTTGCTGACGAAACCCCTAACATAGCTGTGATCGGCTGGACAGAAAAACTTCGACTTTCATTGCTGCCTTTGAGCTTCTTCTCAACTGCTTGGCTGATTGAGTCAACAATATCTTCCTCATGAAGAAAGTGTACCTAACATGCATGATAACCGAAAAGTAAATCTACCACTTTGCAGCTACTTCCAGAAAGAATCATAACGTGCGACGTACCTCTCGTTTAGTTGGATGAACATTTACATCAATATTGCGAGGAGGGAGCTTCATGCTCAAACACACAAACGGGTGTGTGTTCTTGGGTAAATAAAGGGAGTAAACGTACTCACACGCCCGCTTGAGTGCTGGGCATTCGACAAGGCGGTCGTTGATGAATAGGATGAAGTGGCTCTTTTTCATACTAGGAACACGAAGTCCAGCAGATTAGCGCGAGTTAATAGCCGTGGCTCAACAGCTCCATTAAACAGCAACTTCACGCTTGGAACGTACTGGTAGTTGGCGTTGCTAATGTATCCATGGACTTGGCGCTGCAGGTCTATCGAGCCTGCAGATGTGGCATCTCTTTCGTGTTCAAAGAGTGTGAGCTCACTTGCAAGCTTGCTGCCGTATATTGTACGAATCACATCCAATTGGGAAGAGCTTTGCGTTGTGTTGACACCACATGAAGCCTCGCGATGCTAGAAGATCCATGCAAAGACACAGCAATCAGACCTTGAAGCGCAAGATGCTTTACAACATCCGTGTCCATACCTTCTTGCATACAAACCCCACGCCTTTCGCGCCAAAGTGGATGGCATACTTCTGAACGACGTCCAAAATCCGTGTGTACTGCTCCGAAGCGTTCTTCAACGCCTGCTTCCTCGTGCTCAGATTGTAAAACAGATCTTCCACCTACACCACGTACCAAACATTAATCCCAGTTCTATCACCACACCTCGCACTTGTATTCTACCCACCACAATCTGCGTGCCGTTCTTGCCCGCACACGGCTTCGGGTCCTTCGACTCCCCTGGTCTCTTCGCCACCAACTTCCCGTCCCGGTACGAAGCTCTACAGTCACGACCCACCACCACATCAGTCATATCCATCTTCCCAATTGATTGCAACATCTCCCTCCATTGCATCGGCTCTCACTTGTACGCGCACTGCTGGTCCGCCGTCCTGGATGTGATCGTGACGTGTGCTACATGGGAAATACTGGCGAGCGCTTCGCCTCGGAAGCCGAAACTCTGGATATCTCTTAGGTCCTCGAAGCTCTTGAGTTTGCTCGTGGTGAAGCGCTCGCACACGATCTCCAGATCCTGTCGCTGGATCCCTCGGCCGTTGTCCTGGATCTGCAGTAGCTTCAGGCCGCCCTGACTCACAGTAACCGCCACGTGCGTAGCCCCCGCGTCCAGCGCGTTCTCCAGTAGCTCCTTGACTGCATTTGCAGGCCGGTGCACCACTTCTCCGGCCGCAATCCGGTTCACCACGTCCGGGCTCAGGCGCTGGATGCGTTGCGGCGCCGCCATGTTGAATAGTGACGCACTTTATCGCGGGAGACGCCGCGATTGGCTGAAATACATCTCATTTCTATTCGATATCGCAGGGGTACCCTTTTGGGGGTACGTTTGGTAGTCGGCACCTCTCGTTGACACATAGCGCAATGGTAGCGTTCAGCGTGTACAAGTCGTCCAAGTACCTCTTCGACTGCGTGGCAGACACGGGCGGGGCACAGCCACCGCCGTACCCGACAGTGGCTTTAGATGCTCTGGAAGCGCTCCGGTGAGTTTTTAGCGCTGAAAAGCACACGTCGCAGGCAGTAGAAGGCGATGAAAAAGTGCCTTGTGACGCACTGCAGCTGCTCGTTTTCGGCGGTGCAGACGCAACGGTTGAGAGTTCGACCACCGGGCAATGGGGAGGGAATCTAACGTTTACGCTGCGGTGGTTGGTGGCAGATTGGAAGCTGTAGACGTCGTCAAGCGCATGGACTACGCAGAAGTGGACAAACTCGTCGCCTGTTGTCGACAACATGTAACGCGACGCTGCCGTGTTGGGAGATGGGAGTGATTGTGGATAACAGAGAACTTGTTTGTCGTTGCTGTGGTTATGGTGGAGGTAGCCACCGCAGACGATGGTAGTGGCAGCGACACATGGTGACGCTGCTCCATTTCAAGAGTTTGCAAAGTACCTGAAAATGCGGCAGCGGGTGAGAAGTGGAAACTTTGGGATGCAGAGTCCAGGTTCTGACTAGTGGTGTGCGGGTGATGTTACAGGCAGGAGTGGCAATGCTGCCGGATGGACGTCTGTTGGTCCTCTCACCGCTGGATAACAGTGACTTGTGGCTCCGCTGTGTCGTTGTGAAGGCGAGGTCGAAAGTGGAGACCACCGCTGCAATGCCTATCACGACTATTCGTGTTGACGAGGCAGTCCCTGTTCGACACACGACTGCTGAGCTGCAGGCACCATTGCCACCTGCAGCAGTAGCACAACCTGGCGAAAAGCAGCGGCGTGGTCGAGTTCGCTCTCGTAAGCGCAATCGTACGCAACAAGGAGAGGGTCAATGCGCGGCTAATGAAGCCTCGTCAGATGAACTAACTCAAAGCAATCGGGTATCCCGCGTCGTAATAATAGCCCAGCAGTCAGCCATTTTCTGACTCACTTGATGTATGTCGCGTAGAACGAGACAAAAGAATCAGCTACAGATACAAATGAGGAGTTGGTTATGCTGTACAGTTTGCCGCGAATTGAAAGAGCAACGCGCATTGCTCAACTCCGGTACGTCAATCACCAAGCGGCCAGGTAGCAATTAAGCTGACCTTTTAATACTCTTCATGAACAGACAAGAGTACGAAGCTTTCAACGATCTTCACTACGACGTATTGCGAAAATGGAGTAAGGCAGATCCTGATAGCTGAACGTGTAATTTAGGACGATTGCAGTTCATGTGTGCAGCGAGCGAGCTTTGTGATGTACGAAGTACTACAAGAATCATAGCTTTATCATTTCTGTAGCATAGCTCTACTGAAGCGAGTACGAATAAGAGAGTATACTCACGTCTACTCGAAGCGCAATGCCTCCATCGCTTCTAGTTCCTTTGGCACCTTAAATGTCGTAATCTCAATACCGTTTTCCGTGATCTAAGAGACAGTCACACACACAAACCAAAGTACCGTAAGTCCGTGACCATATTGTCCATACAACAAGCCAAACCAACACTTTTAAAACGTACCACAACGTCGTCTTCGATGCGAATGCCGATGCCGCGGAATTCTTCAGGGAGATCGAGGTCATTCTTCGGCAAGTAAATACCCGGCTCGACCGTGACTACCATGCCTGGTACCAATGGCCCACCGCGGGTGATATGCGGCGTATCATGAGTATCCATGCCGAGATAATGACCGATGTGCGTCGGGTTGTACTTCTGGAACTCACGAATTGCGGAGCGCGAGAATGGTCCACTTTTGTTTTTCAGAATTTCCAGCTCAAGCATTCGCTTCATCATAATATCCACTGAGTAGTCGTGCAACTCGTTCAAAGTAATGGGCTCCTTGGACTCGATCTTGTTTCTCAAGTGCTCAAGGCATCGCTTTTGCACATCCAGCACAAACTCATACATCGTGACCTGTCCAGAAGACAGCTTCCCACCCACAGGCCACGTGCGCGTAATGTCACTGGCATAGCCGCCAGCAACCTCACAGCCCGAGTCAACGAGCACCAAGTCGTGCTCACGAAGCAAGTCGCGCTTGGACAAGTAGTGGATCACCGCTGCATTCGATCCCGACCCGACCACATTCGGGAACGCATTCCACAGCGCACCATTCTTCTTGACAGACCCTTCAAACGTCGACCCAAGCGCCAGCTCGGACATGCCAGGCCGCGTGTTCTTCATCATGTCAATAAATCCTTGCGCTCCGATATCTGCCGCAAACCGCATGCGGTTAAGCTCGTTCTCCGACTTGATCACACGAAGTTGCTCCACCAGAAAATCTCCAGCAAAGAACTTGCTGTGGAAGCCCTGCGTGGCCTCCACGAAGCTCGGCGAGTACCTTCCTCCGTCCGGTTTCAGCACAAACACTTTGTCCACTCCAGACAGCAGCTTGCCCATGGCGGGGTTCAAGTCCGTGAGCTGGAAGGCGTTGTCAGCCAAGTACCGATCTTTGGCTCCATCCAGTCCGATCCTAGCGCCGTCCCATTGTTCACTAGAAAACAGTCACAACATCAGTGTAAGCCACACGTCCAATCAACCTTCTATTGTCTGCAATAGTGCAGACCTGTTTCGGTCTCGAGGACGCACGAACAGCACAAAGGAGCACTTGTTCTGGCTCTTAACCAGCACCGCGTGCGCGTCGGGCTCCTCGAGTCCCGTGAGGTACATGAAGTTGCTGTTCTGGTGGAACTCCCACGGGATGTCGTGCGTCATGTACTTGACCTCAGCTGCGTTGGCGATGAGCGCCGAGTTGTCAGGCATCGTGGCGAAGAGCTTGGTGCGGCGCTCCTGGAACTCCGAAGCAGGCAGTCCGGGCTGCAGACATCCTGGCTGCACTTCGAACGGGTTGAAGGGCTCGCGGTCGACGGAGGAAAGGCCCGCGGCGAAGGTCGACTTGGCTCGCGAGGAGAAGGCGCGCTGGGCCGCTCTACGCAGCAACATGCTTGTCAACCGAGCAGCTCACTTGGATTATGCCGCCCCTTGCAACTTGAGGCAGGCACATCAAGCGAGATCGGGGTGTGGACCACACTGCAACTTCATAATGTTCGCTGCTCTAGTGGTACTCTGTACCTGTTCGGTAGTGTTGTTTCAGGTGGTCCACAGCACGGCGTTCACTGGTGCGTAGGCATCGCAGGCCAATCACAATTTCCGACGAGCAGCTCCAGCGTTCAGCTCCGAAAGGACCCGCCGCAGCTTACGTAGACGACAGAGGAAGCCCAGCGCCCGTCCAGCCAAGATGCCGCAGCATGAGCATATGGAGATGCACCGCAAGCGCCACGGCGTGCGCATGGACGCCGCCGAGAAGAAGCGCAAGAAAGAGGCGCGTGAGGTCCACCGCCGCTCGCAGTTCGCCCAGAAGGTGCACGGCCTGCGCGCCAAGCTCTACAACCAGAAGCGCTTCAAGGAGAAGGCTGCCATGAAGAAGACGCTGGCGCTGCACAACGAACGCACCAACAAGCACGCCAACGACGACGAGATCCCGGACGGCGCCGTGCCGTCCTACCTGTTGGACCGTGAGGGCGTGTCGCGCGCCAAGGTGCTGAGCAACACCGTCAAGCAGAAACGTAAGGAGAAGGCAGGCAAGTGGGACGTACCGATCCCCAAGGTCAAGCCCATTGCCGATGACGAGATGTTCAAGGTGCTGCGCTCCGGTAAGCGTCGTAACAAGGCGTGGAAGCGCATGATCACCAAGGCGACGTTCGTGGGCGAGAACTTCACGCGCAAGCCGCCAAAGTACGAGCGATTCATCCGCCCCAGTGCCATGCGCTTCAAGAAGGCCCATGTCACCCACCCGGAGCTCAAGACGACGTTCCAGCTGGACATTCTCGGCGTCAAGAAGAACCCGCAGAGTCCGCTGTACACGCAGCTGGGCGTCATGACCAAGGGTACCATCATCGAGGTGAACGTGAGCGAGCTCGGCCTTGTCACCACGTCGGGCAAGGTAGTGTGGGGCAAGTACGCCCAGATCACGAACGTGCCGGAGAACGACGGCTGCATCAACGCCGTGCTGCTCGTCTAATTGCCGTTTATAACTATAGATCCTTTTGCAATCATATATCACTTCTCCACCTCATGATTTGTTGGCCCCTTCGCATGTGCAGTGCAAGCAACTTACTACTTCATGGCGTGTGGACGGTATGTACAACGATGGAGCTCTTGCAGGCAATCTGATGTTTAATTTGGTTCACTTACGAGGGTCAAGGGATGCTAACAGGTCTGGGCATTTCGTTCTGCGCCTAACGTTAGATCGACTTAGTTCTTGTAGTTCTCGATCAAACCAACGTAAGCCAGACCACTGTCTGCGCACGCAGCGAGCAAAGCGTACTTGCCGCCCTCCTTCTGCAGCTTGTTCGATGCCGTGTTCACTAATCTGCTGCCGGTGGCGCCAAACGGGTGGCCGAGCGCCAGAGAGCCGCCCCACGTGTTCAGCTTCTCCGACGGAACACGCCCCACAGGTTGGTCAATGCCAAACAATTCCTTGCAGTGCTTTGGCTCCGCCAGAGCGTTCAAGTTGGCCAGCACCTGTCCGGCGAATGCTTCGTGGATCTCGAAGTAGTCGATGTCACTCAACTTCAACTTGTTCTTGGTCAGGATTTGGTGAATGCCGTAGGCTGGTCCAAGCAGCAAGGTCTCGAACGGGTCCACACCCACGAACAGCCAGTCCTTCAGCACCGATTTCGGGGTGTATCCAAGCTCCAGGGCCTTCTCCTCCGACATGATCAACGTAGCAGCAGCACCATCCGTCAAGAAGGACGAGTTGGCAGCTGTGTGCGTTCCATGGGGCTTGATGAACGCTGGCTTCAGCGTCGAGATCTTCTCAAGCGTCGAGTTGGGGTTCACTCCGTTCTCCTCCGTGCTGCCCTTGTACGACAAGATCTCTCCTTTGTATTTGCCCTCGACGTGAGCTCGGTAGGCCTTCTGGTGGGCGTCAATAGTGTACTGGTCCATCTCCTGTCTTGTGACGCCAAACCTGGTCGCCAGGCGGTCGCTCGACGAGCCCATGATCTCCCTCG
The DNA here is from genome assembly GCA_000468175.2 of Phytophthora cryptogea. Classification (NCBI taxonomy): domain Eukaryota; phylum Oomycota; class Peronosporomycetes; order Peronosporales; family Peronosporaceae; genus Phytophthora; species Phytophthora cryptogea. Next base: position 13,478 of record KV741611.1, read on the forward strand.
TGTGGAAGTTCTGGATGGCCGGTGCAACCGGCGCAAAGTCCGCGGGCTTCAGTCCCTGCAGCAGCTTGAGCACTGCCAAGGGGCCCTTCTTCATGGCCTTGGGGGCGTTAATGAGTCTCTCTCGAATAGGCTTGGAGAAACGAATAGGGACGTCAGAGAAGGTCTCGACACCTCCCGCCAGGACGACGTCGGCATGGCCCGAGAGGATCTTCTCGGCGCCGGAGCAGATGGCTTGGCTAGAGCTGATGCAGGCCTGCGTGACAGTGTGCGCCGGCACGTTCTTGGGGATACCGGCGCCCAGCGCTGCCTCTCGCGCGATGTTGGACGTGCCGACCTCCTGGATCACTGTACCAGCCAGCACGTAGTCGATGCTCTTGGGGTCGATGGCCGTCTTGTTGATCAGGCCCTTGAAGGCGTCGCGCATCATGTCGTACGCGATCACGTCCTTGTAGACGGTGCCGGACTTGGCGAAGGGCAGACGCACGCCGTCCACCACGACGACGCGCTTGGCGGCAGCGACGGAGCTGAAGAGCGCGCGCGAGGAGGACGCGCCCATGGCCAAGAGACTGCGACGGCTGAGCATGGCGAGCGGAGGAGACTGACGTCGAGCGGCTAAAATCCGAAGTGGCAATCGGATCCTTAAGCTGCTCACGTCCCTTCAGTCCGGCAATGACGCTGTCTGATTGGACGAAAGAACTTCACGCTGATTTGGCAACGAGATGCCGACGTGATTGAAGTGGTGACCCGAAGTGATAGTAACCTCTGGTTCGGATTACCATTGAGTGCATCCAGCTGGACATGGGAAGCAGGTGGGGCGGCCGACTTTTATATATACATGGGAGCTATTGGTACGAGTGGAAGAAGCAGTCGCGGTCGAACTGGTCCGAGTTGATGAGCGAGAAGAGCGACGACGCCGAGGTGAAGGCCACGCCAGACTCAGAAGCCAGCAGCGGCGACGCGCGCCGAATTTCGTCGATGGCCACGTCCAGGGCATCCGTCCGATCTGCTTTGCGCAGACACGGGCGACACACCAACGCCTTCTCGAAATGGATCTTCATCGGCGCCGGCTTCTCGTTGGAAAATAGGTTGGGGTCGTCGTGATGCTTCCACGCGACTTTCAGAGGCACGCGACATGGCGGACACACGAGCTTCCTGCATATCGTACACTCCCTTTTACCGGAAAGAATCGGACGTCCGAGACCGCAACCACAAGAGCTGCATTCGCTCTTGCACTTCTCAGTGGCGTCCCTGGGCTGCTGCTTGTTGTTCAACATCCACGCCAGCTTCTTCATCCTCGCGTTGAGAAGCAGTCGTTGAAAGGATAACAGTGCGTCTGCGATCTGCGTGATTACGATGCTCGTGTAGATCGGGTACCGATAGCCCATGGCGTCGACGCACCCCGACATGTACACCTCGATGAGGCCTTCACGTTTCTGGCGAAAGAGTCTGCAAAACGAGATGTTCGCGCGTACAATTTGGTGGTCGTTCAACTCACGCACTCCAGGGACTTCCACCGAATGCCGCAGATTAAATCCAACGTGTTCGCCGTGGCTGTCAAGCGCGATCCCCGTCGACTCGAGGTAAACGAAATCTCGCGGTCGAATCACCATACTGACGAGCATTGGTCCTCTTCCAATGAGTGACCACTTCACTTGTAGCGATCGTAGCGGGTTACTAGGTGTCGGCGAAATGATCGACGCCAATTCAGCACAGTCTGTCAAGTAGTCCCCCGTACACGCCGACTTGGCCAGCATGTCTTCCCGCGTCGGGTTAAGCAGCCCAAACATGAGCTCATTGAGTTCTCCTCTGGTGCTTCCATACGCCATGAGCGAATGAATCCCAGTCGACGGGGGCGTTGCAGACCATATCGAGTCTCGCTTGAGACTCTCACGCATCGAGCGGTCTTCGTACAGCATGACGCCCGCCTTGCGTTTGATGGGCTTCCACCTTTTGTCCACAACCCCGTTATTGTCCAATCGAAGGCGCTCATAGTCGTCGATGGCCGAGTCCACCATCATGGACGCCACATTCTCCATGTTGTCCATGTCTTCCTTAGCAAGCTCCAGTTCGGGGAACGTCCCCGGTGGCAAGCGGAACTTCATACCTGGTTTCGGTGCAGCTTGTTAAGCGCACGCCACGTTAGCGCGTGGCGACGAACTGCGGTGTGTACCGCGGTGTGGCACTGCAGCAGACGCACCGATGCAACGTCCGCAGGGACAGCAAAAGTAGCAGCTCCGGTATGTTCACGTGGGATTTGGCACTCGCCCTTCCACGGTCTCCATTACATTTGCCAAACCGGAACCGGTGTGCATCCACACCAAGCTTGATTTACGCAGCCGCCCATTGGTCAAAAAGCGCGATGGGATGTTGAAGTTGGGTGCTCACACGTCACACGTTCTTGTGAAGGACAACCCGACCTACAGTACGACTCGTGTGCCACGAGGCCTATATGATTCATCACCACCGCTTCATGGCACATATTTGTGGGTGCCGAAGGCGCCGTGGTCCGGGACGAATTGTTGTATCAGCAGTAGGCGTGCCTTACGACAACTTGTAATTCACCAAGAAGTTTGATCTATTGATGTCCAGCTCGGTTATATATTAGGTTTGGCTCTGATCATGTATTACCCGTATTTCGTAAGTAAGGCTATGACTTAGGCGCACAGCCACCGGTGATTTTCCAGCACATTGTGCTCTCGTACATAGACAGCAGATTCACCAGCGTTGCCCAAGCAATAGCAAAGCCCAAGTAGGCAACAGTAATGATGCCCATAATGCGACTAGAGCCGCCCGTACGCTTGAGTTCCTGCGTCTCCGCCTTCTGGCGAGGCAGCAACGGCAGGAAGGCTAGCGACAACAGCTTCATGCCGTAACAAATCCAGATCGTAATGGTCACGTCTCGGCGCACAATGTACGTGTCAGCCTGGATGTCTTTCAGCCAGACGTGGAACTGCGCGTTCACCAGTTTGGCCATGGAGCGACCGAATGGGGTTGTAAGGTTCGTCGTAGCAGTCAGAAGACCGTACAGAGCACCTTCATGACCAGCCTCGGCCAGTTCGACAACCACGTAGGTGGCGATCATGAAGCGAATGCCATCGGGGAGATACTCAATGACAGGCACACCGAGCCAGAACCATTGATTTCTAACAACGTCCCAAACGGTAAACATCGTCATGAAAGCGTCAATGGAGAGCGCACCGCACATGGTGACGATAATGATCGTGCGCCAGTTCCAGTCGAGGCCGTACTTGCCCGTTAGAGCAAGTGTCGTAGCGTAAAAAATCGTACCAACGATTGTCATCACACTGTTGTTGAACGGCGTAGCGTGGACCCAGTACAGCTTGATGTTGCTCGACGACACAATGTTGAACGAGTTGAATACGCCCGAGAAGAACTTGTACGCCACGATCTGGTAGATGGCGCGCTTCTGAAGCATGCCCCAAAAAGAAGACATGTAGGCCCGGACGGTAGGCTTGTCCGTCACGCGGTCTTCATGTAGCAGGAACCACGACACAAAGGTCAACGGCGTGCAGATGATACCTGAAATGAGCATGAGCTGCTGGAAAGTGAGCGAAAAGCTGAAGGAACCGGCGTATTCCTCGCCGTTCATGAAGAAAGCAATGACCGCAGCGCCAACGGCCGTGAAAGAAGTCTTGATGGCATACACGGCAGTTTGTACACGACCGCGCTGTTCCAAAGGCTCGCGCTGAGCGTACTCGACCACCATGGCGTCAGCAGCCACCTCGCAGAGAAGATAACCGAACGACGCAAGCATCATGGGCACCACGTATTTACCCGCCGAACTTGATGCATTTTCATTGATGCTGTCAATTTGGGCTTGTGTCCAATCTTCCTCGTCGATGTCATGCATCGCCGCATCGCCGTAGTACGGGTCGGGGACTGACATGGCCGCCATGATGAAAAGAATGACAACGCAGAATACCCAGCCGATGACCATGTACGGACGACGACGATAGCCCAGGATCGGGAAGCAGTCGCTGATAACACCGAAGAACATCTTGTAGCACCACGGAATCTGCACCAACACAGTCGCCGAAGTGATGATAGTTCCTTCAGCATTCAGGTATCCCTGAAGTACGGGGTAGATGACACCAGGGATGACACCGGCCAAGAAGCCGACTCCAGCGTACTGTGCAAGTAGTCCGATGCACTCGATGGACATGAGTTGGAGTGGTTTTCCCTCGCGAAGAGCTCCGTTTTCGAGCTCCGTGGCGATTGGTTTACTTGGAGATTCGAGGTTCGAGTATCTGGCCTCGTTTGGCGTGGTTTTGACGTCCGAAAGCCGGCTTAAACGGTCTTCCAGTACAGCCTTGACCGTGTCGTCCATCATTGTCATCTTGGCCAAGTGTCTTGAAAGAAGGTCAATTGTGAAGTGAGGTCTGGGCTGAAAAATGATCGACCACCGTGGCCCCACCACCAGGAATCCTGGTGATCATCGTCGTCTTCGGACAACCTTGAGCGTGCTTACTGATCCTTGAATGGGTGGCCACGACCCGACCACCACCAGTCCAGCGTTGTTCTTTGCGTTGCCTGCGCTCTCAATTAGGGCGCTACAGTATGCTTGCGGTGGCATCTTCGTCGTCGGAGAAGCGGCGATGGGCTACAGCAAGATGCCACTTGACCGGGCAAGCTCCGACGGCGGTACAAATCGCTCGCGATTAATTAGTCCACTGTTGTGTTCAATTTTAATTTGATTCGGTGGACACAGTTGCCTCTCCGTCGCCGTCGGATAACAGGCGTGGATGAACACAAGCGTACCGGTAAGCGAGGCGTGGTGGTCTGGTACTTCACAAGTCCATTTATCCGGCGACGATCAGTTACTAGCGTTTCTTCCGTGCAAGCATGGGAGCTTCGGACGAGCAGCAGCAGCTCGTACTCAACGACGAGCCCGATGCTGTCACCTACGGCGCTGCACCAACGAAAACGGAAGACTTTGGGGATGTGGTGATGCGAGATGGACCTCCGCCAGAGTTGCTATCACCCGAAGTGTTGGCACTGTTAATGCAGTATGCCGGCATTGGTTTCGTCAACGGGGTCCTCCCTGCGGTCATTTATCCTGTGTTGCAAGGCTATTTGAATGCCGAAGGAACGATCGTCGTTTCTGCAACGGTGTTGGTTCAATTACCATGGTCGTACAAACTGTTCCTGGGAGTTCTGAGCGACTGTTTCCCGCTCGGAGGCCTCCGTCG
>KV741613.1:3378-17820 GCA_000468175.2 Phytophthora cryptogea
AAATAAGTTATTGAATGGAATGTCTTGGCAGCCTAAAATACATAATGGTATGGTAAATATGGCAATTATTGCTTTATGCAATATATTTTTAGGAAACCCTGACTAGTACACTCTTGCGCACAGTGGTAAAAACCATTTAATCGTAATCTACATGTGTATATGACGTGTCACCTTCATGGTGTCCACAATGCAGACGTAAGCGGTGACGCAGACAACACTAATGAGTTTTCGCCGTTAACAACTGGCCTACTTCATGGTTTACTCCACAAAGTTTTTTCGTGCAACAAAGCTTCCTGAAAAGTATTTGGTCGTCGCATGTGGGTTTTCACAGCTCGACACGTGTCCGTGGGATACGTTTGTGGGTATGCACGCAAGCCGCATCCACGCGATCAGAGGCAAACAGATCGATAGGCGACAAAGCTCCAAGCTCCTGCCCTATGCGATCATTTTTCTTTTCGCCTCAATAGTCACAAGTCAAACAAAATCAACTACTTCGAGCATGGTCGAGACGGAGAAGGACAAGATGCTGCGGGGCGAGCTCTACTTTTCGATGGACCCAGCTCTATTCAAGGAGCGACAGGACGCTCGCAAGCTGGTCAAGAAGTACAACGAACTCGATGGAGCAGAGACCCCCGAGGCTCAGGAGATCCTGTCAAAGCTGCTCGGATCCAAGGGAGACGAATGCTTCATCGAGATGCCATTCCGTTGTGACTACGGATACAACATCCGAATGGGCGACAACGTCTACATGAACTTCAACTGCGTACTGCTGGATGTGTGTCCGATCACCATTGGAAGCCGAGTGATGTTTGCTCCGAATGTGCAGATCTACACGGCAACTCACCCGCTCGGACCCAAGACACGGGCGTCAGGTTACGAACTGGGGAAGCCGATCACCATTGAGGACGACGTCTGGATCGGCGGGAACGTGACGGTTGTACCCGGAGTTACCATTGGCCACGGAGCAGTGATCGGGGCTGGCAGTGTAGTGACAAAGGACGTCCCCCCACTCTGCGTGTACGCTGGCAACCCGGCCAAGTTTATCAAGAAGATCGACGAAGAGTAAAGCAGAAACATGATTTTCACGCAGTGGTGAAGTTACTAGTGCGTTCAGGTTTACCGCCAACTTACTCAGGTTGCAAAGAGATTGACGGTCTATTGTATGAAAAATACTGCGTCGCAGTCCTGATCTACATGAAACTAGCTTCCTTTTCTGCTGACGCAGCAGATTTGGCTAACTGATCGAGCAAACTTTTCACGCTCTTGGCACGCTTTTTCAGCAATGTCCGCGTCTTTGGATCAGCCTCACCTCGGAAACTTGTCAGGTGTTGGTGGAAGAACACGGCGAGGCCGTCGATTGTCAGCTGCGCCTTCTTCGTCTGCAACAAACGCTGGAATGCCTGCGCCATCTCGAGCTCACTTTCCACCTTGAGGATCTCCTCCATCAGAACCCGCAGAAACAAAATGCTCTTCTCCTCTAGCTGTGTGAAATCAATCACCTTCAAGCATGAAAGCGACAGGCTACTGCTCAAAACCAACCCGGCCAACATCTGCGCCTGGTTGTACAACCTCCGCGGCTTCAGCGACTCCATTTGCTTGAAAATATCCCAGAACGCAAGCTGGAATGTGAACTTGTACCGCTGATCCATCTCGCACAACTTGTCAGCCAGCACCAGGTAGAACTTGTTAAACTTCGTCTCCTGCCCACAGCAGTGGAGCAGAACGCGCACGATTTCACGCTCCTGCTTCTCCTTCAGGTGCAACTGCAACAGCCGCTCATACGCGTCGAAACAGTCACTCGCGCCCATGACAGCCACAAAGATTTTCTTTCGGACGTCCGTGTTCATGTGTTGCTTTTCTGCGAGTTTCAAAAGCCGGCCGTTCTCGCGCGTAGCCTCATTTGCAGCATCGTCATTAGTGGCGTCGTCGGCAGATTTCGGCTGCTGGTAGCCGACCCACGTGCCACCAACAACCCACCAACGGCCATCTTCATCAGCGTTTAGCAGCTCATGCAGAGACACACGCAGCGGGTTGTTGGTGTTTCCACAACGAGTCTTGACACGACCAAGCCACTTCTTCAGCGACGAAACATCTAGAGCACCACCAGCGCCACTTTTTCCTCCGGTGTTACGTCCCTTGCCGTGTTTCGACGATTTCTTGAGATCATAAATGAGGTCAAGGATGAATCGAACACGTTCCTCGGGTTGTTTTCCACCGTTTGCCTGCTGCACATCGCCCACTTTTTGCTGCACGGCAGCAACCATCTGACGCAAGGCATCAGCATCATCCGCACGAAGCTGAGCACCACCAATCTTCAGAAGCTGATGGATGAGCTCAATATCTGTCGATGAAAAACTATCCACGAAAGTTCGGAAGAGATCGTACACGAGTGTGCAGTGCACGACGCCGAAGTTGTACAGCATCATCACGAACAACATCAGATTCACAGGCGTTTTCGATGTTCGGCCGGCGTCGTCATCATCATGGTCCTGTTGTACCTCTGCAGACTCGCTGAGCTTCCTTTTCTCTTCTTCAACACTGTCAGTGAGCTTGCGCACAAGTTTCTCCACGAAGAAGCCTCCAACTTCGCTGCCGACGCTGTGGTACAGAGCTGCTACTAGAGCACCACCCACCTTGATAAGTGGTGCCATCACTTGTCGAGGGTGGCATGTCGTCTGGAGCAGCTTTTCAAGCAAGATCTCGTTTACGAGAGACCGCCCATTTTCACGGTAAATTTTCTCCATCTCGAGAGCAATTGACCTGGGTATTCATATCATATACAGTCAGTAATGTATGAGCGTTTATCAAAACAATAGTAGGTTGGCGTACTCCATGTTGGTCTCGGAAATGCGGTTAAGCTGACCGTTGATACAACGCGTCAGCTCACGCATAGCCTGCTCGTCCATCTGCGAAGGCTTCACTTTATCTGTGGCTGCCGCAGCAGCAGCAGCTTCAGCCTCGGCTTGAAGCTTGCGGCGAAGGTGAGGTGGGAGGTACGCTGATGGCTTCTTAGAGCCATCGCCAGACTTAATGACTGGCCGACCGTAGATGTCTTCTTCGATGACGACCTTTTCATCCTTCTCTACTTCCTGCTCGTCTTCTACATCATCGGCCTCCACATCTCCATCGTCGCTTTCTTCCTCCACCTCCAGCTTATCTTCTTCGTCGCCTCTATCCTCCTCAGCGTTGCCCTGCTCCTCGTCACCCTCGCTTTCGTCTGTAGACTCCTCTGCATCAGCTGCAGCCAACTCTTGGTTCCGCATCGCGTTGGCTCGAGCTTCATCCTCCTCCTCCTCTTCCTCGTCCGAATAAAACTGAGAAAGATCCTCGTCATCCTCCGACTCGGACTCATCGGTCGGCAGCTCCTCCATGCCCTTCAAAAACTCGGCATCTTCCGCCTGGAGCAGCTCCATTTCACGCCGAGTCTCCTCGTCCATCTCCATGTCTCCAAAATCGCTACCTGCCTCCGAGCCTTCACTTTCATCCTCGTCACTCTCGGCATCGCTTTCTGCGTCAGCATCGTTCTCATCAATAGTCGAGTGCTCGGTCGCCTTGCTCGACTTGGGTCGTCCTTTCACCACCCTACAAAAAGCAACTCATCAGTCCAAATTCCCACTCCTTACAGCCACAAAAGCACAGCCTTCGTACTCTGAAATATGGTCCAGCTCCGACAAAAAGTCTGCAAAGTCCTCACCCAGACCGTCCTTCGAGAACTCCCTAAACCGCCAACAAGTCAGCAAACAATACGTTCTTCCATAACTGAAAATGTAAAAAAAATCCCACTTTTTCAGCTTCTTCATGGCCGCTTCAGCCTTGTTCGCAGACGACGATCCTAGTCCCAATTTCGCCTCCAGCGCCTTAATCTCCCGGTCTTCAGTACTCACCGACTGCGGTTCGTCTGCAAAATAGCACCATCAGCCACGTAACCCAAATTTTACAATAGAAAAGTACAAATGTCACCATTCTTTTGACTCGCAGCTTCCGCCAGAAACTCGTGGAATTTGTTGGTGATGCCGCTCCCAGCGCTTGAGCGACTGGTTTTAACCGGTTTCTTGCCGTGGAACGTGCGCGTCTTGGCGCTTTTCTCGGCTGTCGGCGCCTCGAGTTCCTTGCGCTGTCGCTTGTTCTTCTGGCGCTTCTTGTCCTCGCGCTCCTGCTTGCGCTTGGCCTTGCGCGTCACCAGCGACTTGCCTGCCATTTTCGACCAGCAAACTCGTTTGGGCCAGTCAAAAGTATCGCGTTGTACTAAGTACGAATATCCAAGTTCGTGTATTATCAGATTTAAAAATATCTATCAGAATATCGCGTCGGGATGGCCAGAAGACTGCGGCGCGGCGACGGTGCGGCGCTCTTCGGACTGCTGTGGGCGGCCTCGTGTCTGTTCCTCGTGGCGCTGCGCTTGTCCCCTCGAGAATCTGCCGTCTCCTCCGCTTCATCTGGCGTAAAACCGCATATTTTCGATCCGCAATGGACGTCGATGGATAATTGGGTATCCGAAGGAGAATCCACGCTGTCGCTGGTGGAATCGCTGCCCGTGGGGGATTTTTCCTTGTCTTCCGACGTTCCCCAGACTTTCGAGGCTCTGACGCGTCATGTGCGTGCTGCTAAGACGTCTATCGACCTGAGTGCCATGTACTGGAACTTACGCGGAGAAGAAGATCGCAAAGAGTTTTCCGAGTCGGAGATGCAGAAATTTGGAGCAGAGCGAGGCAGAAAGTTGCTCCAAGCACTCAAAGAAGCAGCTCTTCGAGGCGTGAAATTGAGGATTTTAACGGCGAAACAGAGTCCAGGACAGGAAGCTGTAGAGGACAAGACGCCACTTCCGGAGGAGGTGCAGATGCTGGTGGATGCGGCGCCTCAAAACGTGGCGGTGAGGTGCTGGAGCGGCCCCGAGTGGTATGGCAGCGGCATTTTACATCAGAAAATTTGGGTCTTCGATGCCAGTCATGTGTATGTGGGCAGTGCCAACATGGACTGGAAGTCGCTGGCTCAGGTGATGGAAGTGGGCTTGATTATGGAGAACGTACCGCCGACGTCGGCGGTGATTCGAGATATGCAGAAGCTTTTTGAGACCTGGTGGATGTTTGCGTCGCTCGAGATGTTGCCTGCGAAGACGGAGACGTATTTTTCAGAAAAGTTTCAGCGAGAACTGCAAGTGCCGGCGTGGTCGATGTATTTGCCCGAGGATAAAAGAGTGGAGGATCCATTCGTGAAGGCAGGCTTGGCGTCGCTGGGAAATATTTCGCATCAACTGCAAACGCCGTTTAGCTCACAGTCTGATGGGAGTATCATAGGAAATGACGAATTGCTTTCGACGATGGCTGCGCAGATGTTCGTGGCGGCGGCGCCTTTGGCAGTGACGGCTGCACGCTCACGAGCGTTCGATGAAGATGCACTAGTTTACACGATCCAGTCGGCGAAGGAGTTCGTGAGTCTTAGTGTTATGGACTTTGCGCCGTTTTCCATGTACACACCCGGTCCTCTTTACTGGCCTGCTCTCACGGACGCTCTGCTGGCAGGAGTGTACAGCAAACCCGGGCTGAGGGTTCGTCTTCTGATCAGCCAGTGGCAACATACCAGCCCTCAAATACTGGAGGCACTTGCCACATTGAAGAAGCAGGCGGATTTGTGCCAGCACATGCACGCTCGTTGCTCTGGAAGACTTGAGATTAAGATTTTTCGGGTGCCAGGTTGGCAGAATACGACGTCCAGCGGCAGTATGAGGGCTGTATGGCCTTCATACACTCGCGTGAATCATGCCAAGTACATTGTCACCGATACCCGCGCGAACGTGGGCACGAGCAACATGGAGTGGGGATACTTTTACACTACAGCAGGAGCGAGCATCAACACCAATCACGAACCGACTCGAAGGGCTCTCGAAAAAGTGTTTGAGAGGAACTGGAACTCGAGTTATGCTCAGCCACTAGAAAAGGAAATGGCAGATACTCCATAAGGCTTATTGTGCTCGTGATTGCAGTGGCTCCAACTGATTAACGCGAAAAATAATTATCAATTCATCGGTGCACAAGTCTATCTAGTCATTTGCCTTGATTGCTCCTTGTTTTCCATTGCCATTTTCCTCCTCCTCTTCTTCATCATCGTTGTCGTCATCTTCTTCGTTTTCGTCGGCGTCACTGGCAGCGGCAGAATCACTTTCGTCTTCATCATCTTCGTCGTCACCATTAGGACGGGAGCTGGGATCGTACACGTTCACAAGTTGAGCCATACCAGCATCGACATGCGAGGCAATGTGACAATGCGCAAAAATGCTCCCCATCATGTATTCGCGAGGAGTAAAGCGAATTTGCACACCTCCACGAAAGAGAGGGAGCGTATCGCGCCATTCACCGACATCAAACATTACTCCGTCTGGATCGGTGTCGTCGTCCATGCCCGAGACTTGGAAATGTGTAGAGTGGATGTGAAAGGGGTGGCTCATTGTGCGACAGTCGCTGGACTTGGACTTCTTTGCATCCAGGTCGCAAGGCTTCACGGCTGATTCTCGGTAATCCCTTACCGAGAGATTCCATTGCTGCATCTCGTTCACAGGCATTGAGTAGTTGATGTTCGAGAGGTCGAGCTTTTCGTGGTTGACGCCGTACGTGATGCCTTTGTCCATCCAAACCGACAACTCGAATCCGTATTTGTTGCTTTCAGGAATTACTGGAGCATGTTTGGTGCTTCCAATTGTATCCTCCATGTATGAAGGTCTCTTTGGCAACGCCGAGGGCAGACGCATGGCTTTAGCGGGGTTTTCGTTATCGTCGTCACCATCAGAATCTTCATCGTCGCCCTTGCTGACCTTAAGCTTAACAATCTGCTGTGACGGCACGCGGTGCTGATTCACAAGCCCCAAAAGTCTATTGCGCGAGTTGGCACTGTCTGTTTCGATAAAGAACTCGCCCATTTCAGCGCACATGATAGCCACATCCGCACGTCCTCCGGGTGGTAGGACTACTACTTCCTTGACCTTGGGTTTGTCGAAATAAATACCATCCATAGCTAGCACCGTCACCTCGCAGCTACTGTCGTGGGTAGTCACGAGTTCTGCAACATTGTTTGCGATTGCATTTACAAACCTCAACCGCTTGTATTCACCAACCGCAAAATCCAGTTTCGGCAAGTATTGCCCATTCACAAACACGGTAGGAAGCGAGGTGTCGTTCAAAGGCACATCCGCGTCGTCCTCGACGATTTCAAGATCAGTTGGCCAAATCTGCTCCACCTCCTCAACCTTGCTATCCATGTGCTTCGAGAGCCTCCTCATGATGCTGAATTTGTTTTCCACCGCGTCCTCCAGGTTGTCGTATACGTTGAAACAGTCTTCGACGCAGATCGCCTGCAGAATCATGACCGCATCATCCATCGCAGCCAACTCCGTCGGGAAATCTCCTGGTCGATCGGCCACAATGAGAGCCCCTGCCATCATCCCATTAAGCTGCGAGTTCACATTTCCATGGGTGTGCGGGTGGTACCAAAACGTTCCTGCCGGGTGGTCCGGCCGGATTTCGTACGTGTATCTGCGCTGGCCTCCCGGCTCCACATTGGGCATCACATTGTCCGCGTCCCCTACTGGCGGAACATGCACCCCGTGCAAATGCAGATTGGTATTGTTGCTGCGGCCAGCTTCCAGCTCATTGGTGAGCGTGATCACCAGTCGGTCTCCCGGACAGACCTTGATCGTTGGCGCTGGGACGTGTCCGTTGTACGACCGAGTGTTGAAATCCACGTAGTTGCTCGTGAACCGCGTGAATTGCACCGACAGGTTGATGCGGAGCTCGCCCGTCCTGCTCTTGAGTGTGGTTTGATCACTCAAAGCCGAGGAGCTGTCAGAGCTGGGGCTGCTGAGCTTGGCCCATTGTTTCGAGCACTCGGACTGGTACAGAGATGGCTGGCGGAGAGTCTGGTAGTCGTGATGGCCGTAGACCACCGCAATTGCGATGGAGAGTAGGAACCCTCGGAAGCAGAAAGAGAGACGCATGGGACCGAGTGAGCGACTTGAGCAATGCGACGGACACCGGCAAAGGCGCGGGACACGTCAGAGTCTCTCGCATGATCGGCTGACAGCTGGTGCAGTACTCGGAAGGGTAAAGTTCAGTATTTCGAGTTGCCCTTTGGCAGTTCTCCATAATCGTCTACACCACCGGGACTGAAAAATCTTCGTGGCGAGGAGATGACCAACGTCAGGTTTGCAGTTGGTGGCATTGGCTCTTCACAGTGATGAAAATGCAGTCGCTAGAAGTTAGTCCGAGTGTTTGAGTCAAGGCGTATGGAATCGCATCAACGTAAAGGAGTGGAAGGCTTATGGAATTCACTGGATGCGTTTGCTGTACGAGTGTCGTCTGCGAGGACGAGTATTGATGGTACTCACTACTTGTACTAGTATGAAACGTAGTCAAAGCGAAGCGAGGGCCTCCGACAAGATAACAATCGATTGAAGCATTTATTGAATATACGTTACACCTAACAACAAGCGCCCTTATGCGTGGAAGGTCTCGCCAGCAGCGCGGTTCTCCACGAGTGGGGCTGCCAAGCAGGCCTTCACGTAGCCAGCGCGAATGACAAAGTCGCCGAATTTCTCGCCCTCATTGCGGTGCTCGGCGTAGTCCTTGATGATGGGCTCGAGCTCCTCCAGAATCTGCGCTTCGTCCACAGCTTCCTTGTAAAGCTTGTTGAGGCGATCACCCGCGAAACCTGCACCGAGGTACAGGTTGTAGATTCCCGGGGAGCGACCCACAAAGCCGATCTCGCCCAGGTACGGTCGGCCACAGCCGTTAGGACAACCGGTCATACGGATCACGATCGCGTCGTCGCGCAACCCGTTAGCCTCCAGCATCTCTTCGATCTTGGTGATCAGTGAGGGCAAGTATCGTTCAGCTTCAGCAAACGCGAGGCCGCACATGGGCAGAGCAGCGCAGGCAATCGAGTTCAGGCGCATGCCAGAGTAGTTGTCGTTGCCGAACTTGTACTTCTCCATAAGCGCCTTGATCTGCGGAATCTCTTCCTCCGAAATGTTGCCCAGGCTCAGGTTCTGGTTGCCCGTCAAGTGGAACTCGACGTGCGGGAACGCCTTGGCCAGCTCGCGAAGGCCCGTACGGATGCCGGTTTCCTTGGTGTCCTTAATACGGCCACCCTCGACGAACATGCCGTAGTGATACTTGCCGTTCGAGGTCTTGATCCAGCCGAAGCGGTCACCATTCGAGAGGAGCTTGTGCTTGCGGGGTTCCTGGAGCTTGTAACCCAGGCGCTTCTCCGTCTCAGCACGGATCCACTCCAAGCCGTGGTCCTCAACGGTGTATTTGAAGCGAGCGTGTTTGCGGTTCACACGGTCACCGAAGTCACGCTGCAGAATCATAACCTTCTCAGCCACATCCTTTGCCTGCTCCGGCGTACAAAACGCCATGACATCTGCCAAGCGCGGGTAAGTCTTCTGGTTGTTGTGGGTCATACCCATACCACCGCCCACAGTAACATTGAAGCCGACAAGCTTGTCCTTCTTCAGAATGGCAATGAAGCCCAGGCAGTTAGCAAAAATGTCCACGTCGTTTGCCGGCGGAATGGCGATAGCAATCTTGAACTTACGCGGCAGGTACGCCTCGCCGTAGAACGGCTCGAAATCTTTCACCTCACCGCCAGCGACCATCTTCTTGTCAAGCCAAATCTCGTGGTAAGCACTCGTCTTCGGAGTCAAGTGGGCCGAAATGTCACGAGCGATGCCCAAAATCTCCTGGTGGGTTTCCACGGAGCACGACGGGTTCACGGTGGCCATCACATTACGGTTCACGTCACCGCAAGCAGCCAGAGAATCCATCAGCACACGATTGATGCCCTGCACAATAGGCTTCAGGTTCCACTTGAGAATGCCCTGCAACTGGTACGCCTGTCGAGTGGACAGTTTAATGTTACCATTCGCGTGCGAGTCGGCAAGCTGATCAACCATGAGGTACTGCTCGGCAGTCGACACACCACCTGGCACGCGTACACGAATCATAAACGAGAATGCCTTCTCCTTCTTCTCCAACCGCATCTGCTCGCGCAGGTCACGGTCATCCTGTTGATAAATGCCGTGAAACTTCGTCAGCTGCGTGTCGTCCGCGGGAAGAGCCTTGGTCGTACGGTCCTCAAGACCCTCGGCCACAGTTCCACGCAGAAAGTTACTCTGCTGCTTAATCTCCTCGTTGGTGCGCTGTTTCTTCTTCGTACCCTGGTGCAGGTTCACCACGTCCGCTGGGATACCGACCTGCTCCCACAGCTGCGGCTTCCACAGTTCAAACTGAGTCGTCGGACCATCTTCATCCTGGTCATCACCCTTGGCAAGATCCACGATACGCTTAGCCCCTAGTTCGCTCAGCTTCGCGTCGAGGTCCACGGGGGCCTTGCAGAAGTAGTGCTTTTCATCCTCACGAGGCCAATACATGCTGTCACCCATGCCAAACACAGCGTACTGCAGCGGAAGCGTGGAGCTAAAGCCCGAAAGCTCACCCCAGAACTCCTTACCGTTACTCGGGAACTCACCCTGACCAGCAGTCGAACAGATAAACACAACGTAGGCGTTCTCGTCGTTGGCTTCGTCCAGCAACTGGTCGATGGTCATCTCGTTCATGTCCATCTTCTCGACGTTCTTCAGACCGAAGTTCAGTGCGTCCTCCTCAAGCTTCGAGGCGAACTCATCGGCATGACCGTTGTCAGAGCCTACAAGAAGCCACAGCTTGGTGTCGACTTGCCATGGCTCCTGCTGCTGGCCACCGAAGCCGTTCAGAAGAGCTTCGAAACTAGTCTTCAGCGCCTGCTGACCAATCTGATCATACTTCTCCGTGACCGAGGTGGCCGTAGGTGTAGTCAAAGCCTGCTTCGCGAACAGACTCAGCTGGTTGTTGCGCTGCAGGAATGTCAGCAACTCCTTCTTGATGCTTGGGGACTCAAGTGAGAAAGCCTTCTCGCCCTCCACATCCTCCAGAAGAGGGTTGTAGCGGTACAGCGGCCAGTAGCCACTCGACACAGCCTCCTTTGTCTCCTGCTCCATGTTACTGGCGCTCGGCGCGTAGGCAAGGACAATTGAAGGTCCATCAAACGCATCAGCCTCGTTAAGCGCACGAAGTACTTGCGAGTACGAGTCGTACAGCGCAACAGATGCGACATAGGCGTTGCCGTACTGCATTGCGTACAGGCCAAGATCGCGCTTGCGGTTGCTCTTGGAGACAGCGTTCATCGGCTCGGTGTCGAGGATAAGAAGATTGACGTTTTCACCACTGGCAAGCACCTGGTGCACACCTGAGGCACCAACATCACGCGAAAACTCCTCACTGCCGAGGATCCACTGGCTGAGGGGCGCGAAGTACTGCTTCAAAGCAAAGATTTCCGCAAGGACGCCGCCTTGGTGCTGCTCATTTTCGAGTAAAATGGTGATCTCATTCGCAAGTTCGTCATTCTTGGGCTGCTTTTCGGACCACTGTGCCAGACACTCAAGCAAGCGCTGCGACACAATGCTCTTGGCGTGCTCGCCCGCAACAAGCGCTTGAACCTTGTCATTGAGCTGCTGGCGCTTCGCCAGAATGCCGAGGTGAACACCGAAGCCGAACTCACCGTTCTCGAGGGCCACATTGTCGCCGACCGTCTTGTCCTGTGCCTTCCACACCGTCTCAGATCGCACAAGGTTCGCAATCACCGCACGCTTTTCAAAGAGCTGCAACAGCATTTTCACATACGGGGCCTCAAAACCATCCTTCGACGACACATACGAGTTCACAAGTTGAGTCGTCGCCGACTTCTTTGCGTTGAACTCCTCCGTAGCAGACGGGGAGGCAACGATGAAGCCGCTCTGCAGCTTGTCGGCAGCGAGCTCCTCCACCAAAGTGCGCGCGGTCACGACGTCAAACACTGACTCGCTCACGTTAAACGCGTACTTGCCGCCAATGACAGTAGGCACGGGTTTGTTCTGCCACTCCTCCGACTGGAAAGAGCCCAGCACATCCATGAAAAGAGGCTCACCGACGTTGGTAGCGTCGTCCATGCGGTCCAGAACAGCAAACTTTGTGGCCGTCGCGGGGACAACGCTCAGGAAAGACTTGGTAGACCAGGGACGAAAGAGACGCACCGAGATGACACCGACCTTGGCCTTCCAGTTTGTGTAAAGCGACTCGACCGCATCCTTGACGACGCTAGAAGCTGTGCCCATGACCACGAGCACCTGTTCGGCCTCCGGGTGACCAAAGTACTCGAAGAGCTGGTACCCCTTCTTGGCGAAAACCTGCTTGATAACGTCCTCCACAACTTCAGGGACGGCGTTGTATTTGGCAATGCACTCTGGGGACACCTGGAAGTAGAGCTCGGCATCATCGGCGTTGTCAGCCACGCTCGACTTGCTGAGCACGACCTGGCGGAACTCTGGGGCGTCCGAGGCGTTCTTGAGACCGATGAGGTTGGCCAGGTACTCGTAGTCCACGAGCGCGTTGTTAAACTTGGAGGAGGAGGTCGCCACGTGCTGCTCCAGGTCGTTGTGAGCCATCTCGCCGTCGTACACGTGCAAAAACGGCACGTTGGCGCGCAAGGACGCGACGTGCGCGAGCAGCGCCATGTCCTCGGTCTCTGTCGCGTTGAGCGAGTTCAAGATGACGAAGCCGGTCTGGCGCACGGCCATCAGGTCCGAGTGCTCGCGCGCCACGACGTGAATGACGGCGGGCAGCTGCGCGCTGCTGAGCTTGTACATGGCGGGCACCATCTGCAGCAGCGCCGAGGGCGAGGACGCGAAGAGCGTCACGAACTGGCCGCGCGCGGCGGCGGCGTAGGCGCGCTCGATGAGCTCCTGGCCTACGGCGCCCTCCTCGACCTTGCCCACCTGGTCGAACACGTTGCGGCGCGCGCTCACGATGTACTTTTCGAGCGCCGAGCCGAAGGGCACGGGCTGCACAAGGTACGAGAAGTCGCTGAGGGCGTAGGCCACGTGGCTCACGGCCTCTTCCACGGCGGGCGTGTACGGCGGCATTCGTGTGTTATGTGTTGGGGGTCCGGGCGAGCGGGGAGTGATGGTCCCTTGGCGCTTGCGCGGCGGCGTGCGGAATGGTGAGTGCGCTCGAGAGGGGCGCTCACCACCCGAACCGACCAAGATTGCCGCTGACGCACTCCCCCGCTTTAGTGACAGATACACTGACAGATGCTGTCCCGGCTATGTTGAAGGGTCAGCCAATGAAAATGGCCAATAAGCAGGCGTCACGATTTGCACCAATCAGCGGCTGCGATTGGATCGACGCGGTTTCCGTTGACCCTTGAGAATTAATATGTCAATACCCCGCAAACTTGATATCCGCGTTGCTGCGCGCGCTCCAGTATGCATGCGTGATCGGACTGATTGGACGAAGTTCGTCCACAGCGCGAGCTGGTAATCGCCGAACTTGCGCTGCTAGAATCTCCTCCTCCAGTGGAGGCTGGAGGCTCCAGCGTGCGAGGTGAGCGAGTATTAATAATCGAGACCACGCGACTGGTCATAGAGTGTACAACAGGCGGTCAGTTTAGGGCCATTTCCTTAGTCGCACTAACCTATTTCTGATTTGCTAAAATGGTGCCATATGGAGTGGACCACACCACCAGACGTCATCCAATGGGCGCCGATGGGCTCGTTTACGTTTTTGATCCGGACGCCGACCACGCACGAGCAGCACCTTGCCATTCCTCATTGTGCCACCTGCCTGCCAAGCCAACCGATGTCGACGACCAAGGGCAAGATGCTGCTGGTGGGCGCCGGCCCGGGCGACCCGGAACTGCTGACGCTCAAGGCGTACCGCGCGCTGCAGCAGGCCGACCTCGTTCTGGCCGACCGCCTCGTGCCCTCCGAGGTCCTCGAGATCGCCACCTGCGAGGTGCGCGTGGCACGCAAGCGCTGCGGCAAGGCCGACCTCGCACAGGCCGAGCTGGACGCGTGGGGCCTCGAGGCGCTCGCGC
Organism: Phytophthora cryptogea; assembly: GCA_000468175.2. Lineage (NCBI taxonomy): Eukaryota > Oomycota > Peronosporomycetes > Peronosporales > Peronosporaceae > Phytophthora > Phytophthora cryptogea. Next base: position 17,317 of record KV741613.1, read on the forward strand.
AGGGCAAGCGTGTCGTGCGTCTCAAGAACGGCGATCCGTTCATGTACGGACGCGGCGGTGAAGAGGCCGTCATCTACTCCGAAGCCGGCTTCGACGTGGAGGTCATCCCGGGCATTTCCAGCTCGCTTTCAGCGCCTGCAAGTGCGGGCATCCCTGCCACCATGCGCGACGTGGCCGACCAGGTGCTCGTGTGCACGGGCCACGGCAAACAGGACCGCTTCCCGGACCTGCCCGAGTACTGCGATCACCGCACCACGATCTTCCTCATGGCTATCGGTCGCATTGAAGGGCTCACCCTGGCGTTGCAGACCGAGCGCGGATACCCAAGTGACATGCCCGCGGCGATCATCCACGCTGCCACCATGCGCGACGCGTCCACCGTCCGCAGCACGCTGGGCGAGATCGCTGCTGAGGTGCGTCGCCGCGGGATCGACCCGCCTGGAACGCTCGTGCTGGGCAACGTGGTCAACGCGCTGACCTACCTCGAGAACTATGACGCCGTGA
>AUWJ02020720.1:0-11611 GCA_000468175.2 Phytophthora cryptogea
CCAAATGGAGAAATTGAATTCGATTACCAGTATCTTAGAGCGGATGGAAATTTCCGATAAGTTGAGTGCGGAAATTCGACGCTTCTATCGTAATCAGTTTATGGGTCATCAGCAGGCATACGAATCCGAGTTGCTGTCGCACTTACCAGATCAACTCTGCTACGAAATTTCGTCCTTATTACACTCTGAGGCCGTGAAAAGTGTTAGTCTTTTCGATTCAGCTAGTATTGAGTTCTTGAAAGAAGTCACCGGCAAATTTCGGCACCGCATCTACCAAAACGGCGAGACCATTTGCCTAGAAGGCGATGTCTGCCATGAATTCTTCGTGCTTTTGCCCGGCAGCAAAATAAATGTCTTCTTTCGATCGCGCAAAGTACCTATCCATGCTCTTCATGGAGGTGACTGCTACTGTGTGAATGATTTTATACTGCGGCGACCGTATCCTGCTACACTATCGGCTGCTTCGCAGGTTCATGCATCCGTTATGACTCGTGAGCAATTTGATGTTATCCAGCGCAAGTTTTCAAACGACATGAACAATATGAAAGAAGAGGCTGAAGCACTTTGGACTCAAGATCAACGCCTATTTCAGCGTATCACAAGCAATCTAGAGAAATTGAAGCTGCAGCCCCATTCAATGCATACACCGACACTTTTTTATCAACGTGAAAGTGCAATCACACCTACAAACAAGAACCGACAATCGCGCTTTGCCTCCTCTAGGTTGCGTTCACGATTCCAGGCCATTTGGAAGGTCATTATCTCATTTTGGAACCTGTACAATGCTGTATTCGTCATTTTTCGCGTTGGTTTTCACAGTCACCTTCATTTCTCGAGCAACGCAAATATCAGTGTTTGGGTAGCTGATCTCTGCTGTGATGCGTGCTTTGCTGTCGATATATATCTACACCTGTACTACTTTGGCAACTCTGATGCCGTTATCGAAAACGGGAGATCTGTAAACCTGCACTACCTTCGAAGTTCAGCATTTAAGTGGGACCTTGCTGCCGCCTTTCCTATTTACACACCTTTTCGAAGCGAATCCCTAACTGTGAGCTTGTGCAGATTACCCCGGCTAATTCGCTGTGTTAATCTCTGGAAATATTTCGACGAAGTGATCGTCCAGGTTCAACAGCACTTTGCTACCTACAATGTATCAGCATATCTGAGTCCAGCAAAACTGATGATTATTCTAGTATTGGTTGCACACTACGCCGGCTGTATGTTCTTCTTAATTTCAGAGCATGAATGTGGTCATGTTGAGCGTTGCTGGATACAGCAGGATCATATGCTTCACCAATATCATCACTCTGTCCCGATGCTTTACGCAAAATCGTTCTACTGGGCTATCACAACGTTACTTTTAGTGGGGTCAAGGGAGAGCGTTCCTCGTGATACAATAGGCACTCTCTGGACAGGTTTTACTTGTTTGTGCTGTACATTCATTATTGGTCACATCGTGGGTGAGATTTCAGAGCTGATTTTAGAGCTTGGCAAAGAGACCAAAGAGTTCAAAAATCGCATTGCGAATTTTGAGAGATTTGCGAAGACTCACGAGCTGCCCCCTGTTTTGCGTGACCGTGTCGGCTTTTTTTTTCGTGAGCAGTTCAACCATACGAAAAGCAGTGATTTGCAGGGGACAACCCACGACTTATCCGCTAACCTGCGGCTGAAGCTCATGCTAGAGGTGTATGGACACACCATCGCTACCCTCCCAATATGTCGTTTCTTGACATCCGCACAAGTAAATAATCTTGTGTTGCGACTAAAATCCGAGTTGTTTATTCCCGGTGATAATATTCTCGTGGAAGGAAGCTATGGTAATCGTCTGTGCACATTACGAAAAGGACTTGCCGCCGCTTACTGGTCCAAGTCTGTATCAAGTATTGCCATTCTTATGGAAGGTGCTTTATTTGGTGAAATTGCCTTTATTCTGCCAAATCAACATCGACTTGCCACAGTGAGAGCTACCACATTTTGTGAAGTGCTGTACATATCGAAAAACGATTGGCACGAGTTATGGAGTCCCACCGGTAATACTTCGGACAACCAAATTCAAAAACATGCGTTGCATGCCATTCTTGGTTGGGTAAGCAGCCGTTTACAACGGTATCACCATGCGAGTCTTCGTATCGCAAAGCGCTCAGCTCGTTTATTAAGGGAAAGTATTACCACAGAATCATCTGTGCCGGATGAAGTGAGAACAAGAAGTGCTCTTTCGACCATTTTGAATAACAATAACGGAATCACTCGGGTTCCAACTCCAACGCGGAAGTCGTCGAAGACAGACCTTCGTCGCCTGTTCACGTCCCCTGAAGAACAGATGCTCCAGATGAAAGCCGAATACGTTTTGATGAAGACCGATGAATTTGCAAAGAAGTTCAGTCCAGCTATTGCTACGATGMAATATCACAAGTCTTCCATACTAGCCACAATACGAAGCTCATTACGAAACTCAATATGGAGTTCTTTTGAAACAACTTCACGCAGTAGGGGTGGGCCGAATTCGGCTGGTACAGTATGCAATAGTTCCAATGTGAATACTTCACGATTGTCAAGTACAGCGAAGAAAGATGCAGATATCCACCTTTTGCAATTTATCCTGGAGCTGAACCCTATTAACAGGCACGTACGCTACAGCTTGGGTAAGACAGGATTAATGTTGATGGAAGAAGAGTGCTGGGCACGTAATAGACTTTTGACAGAAGCCCAGCACGTAGTTACCAGGTTACTGGAGTTCCTTCTTCCACCAGAGACCGGTCTTGTGATACAGCGTTCAAGGATTAAAACTCTACCAGGGAGAAAAAGCTTTCGACGGTCACAATCATGGAGATCTCGAAATGTTCACCTTACGTCAGGCTTGGAACCTCGTGGGGTGGCTACTCCAACTTCTTTTAAAAACCATGCCGGCGCTCACAGAAAACGTGTAGCCGATATTGCAGTTGTTTCCGGTAAAGCAAGTACTTCTAAGCGTCGATATTCAGTGGCAGGAATGGACAAACAGCGCTGTGTAGTACCATTCTCAAACTCAAAAACTGAGTTTGCAACTACGTTTACAAGGATGACACGGTGCTTTTCGCTACCTGCAATCAAACCCGACTTCTTTGGAGACAGATCTCGTAAACTATTCATCAGTTCGAAAATGGGAGGCTCAGGCATTGATTTTGATATCCTCCAACGCTGTCAAATGCCACAGTACGTTACTCAACTTCATTTGTATCATCACTATCGACAATGGAGGACAACTTTAAAGAAAGCAGTGGCACCAGAACACCAAGGTCTCGTCCTACCCACATCAAACCAATCACAAACTAAACAGACAAGAGGTCGTGAGTTTTCGCTAACGGGGGATATACATATTCCTAGCTTTCGTCGGCTTGGGCGTCCTCGCGTTGCAGCAATGGGATCAAGACTCCAGCTTCCAAGTGAGAAAGCACTGTTATCGGCCACCATTGATCTTCAGTCGAAGAAATTTATTCAAAAAATCAAACAAGCGGGACACTTTTGGGACTTCGTCATGCTGATGATAGCAATTTATCATCTAATTGTCACCCCATTCAAGGTGAGCTTCGCTCATGCTCTGGTAGAGTTGCCTCTAATACTTCTTCAGAAATGGTCCGTTCTCGAAGTGGTCTTTGACGCATTGTGCTTCGTAGATGCAAGTTTTCAGCTGCGGCATGCGTACATGGTACAGCATAGTATGATCTCTGTTGCTGAGCATTCAACCACAAATGTGTTTCGATGTTTTATTTTCTCCAATCTAGACCTGTTTGTCTATATCGTCGGGCTGCTTCCAATGGAGGTTTTTCTTCTTTCGTCAAGAGTCCGGGTACCTATTTCCCACTCTGCAAAATTATTAGTCAGCTCCTCGTGGTGGGCAACACGATGGGTGCTACGGATGAATCGTTTGCTTCTGATTCGCCGAATCGAGCCACTTTCTGAACGAATTTTTCAATTTGCTATTCACGACCTCAAGATTTCTGTGAGTGAGCCATTGCTTTACTTTTTGCGAGATCTCTTATGTTATCTCGCTACGGGTCATATCCTCGCCTGCATTTGGGTTTTTACTAGTGAAATCGGTTTTCATTATTATGGATCGTCTTGGCTATCAACTTCGGGGATGCTAACTTATATTTCGCCTGGAATACCTGCTGCCGAGCATACATCGCGGTTGCTGTCCGAGGGTGATCTGACGTTTTATGTCTCTCTCGTAAGAAAATACTTGCGCTCCCTACTGTTCTCTATGGAGTGTATTTCAACGCTCTTCTACGGAGACATCTTGTCGATGAATACACTAGAACTCATAGCAGAAATTGTCATCACGCTGTGGAGTATTTACATTTACGGCGCGCTTGTGGGAGCTCAGGCTGAATTACTAGACGCACGTGCTCGCCGAGAAGCTGCCTTTGAGCAAAGGCTAGGACAGCTCCAGCAATATGTTGTGCAGAATGGTGTACCGAAGGCACTGAAACAGAACATAAAGACGTACTACGGGCGGATGTGGCAACGCAGCCATGGAGAACACGAATTTGCCGCAGTATCATGCGTCTCTCGTGCTTTGTACGAAGATGTGGTCTTGACAACACTTCGCCACTTCGCAGCTCAGGTCATTGTATTTCGTACGATGGACAAGAATTTTCTGCGAGGACTTCTGGTGTATTTGCAGTATGTAGTCTGTTCAGAGAACGAGGAAGTGTTTTCAATCGGTGACGTAGATCGCAGTATGTACTTCATCGCGCAAGGCCGCATCTTATTGAAAACGGACATGGGTGAATTTACTCGTGACCGTGGCGAACATTTTGGAGAGTTAACGTTGCTCTACGGAATATCAAGGCTGGAAACGAGCGTCGCTCTCACGGTAGCTGAGTTGTATCGACTAGATCACGGTCCTTATGAACGCCTCTTACTTGAATTCCCAGAGTACCGTGTCCGCAACAAATTGGCCTGGACCACCCTACCTGACCCCGATCGGCTAGGCTCGCAAGTTGCCCCACGTCCTCACATTACTCTTGCTTCCAGACCAAGTATCGCAAAGTTAGCAGCTACCACGGCGCTGAATGTCGATGGGCGATTGCAGTATTCTTTCGTGTACAAGGCCACAATGAAGATGCTGGCAAACATGCAAACAGTTCACCCGTTGGAGGCAAAATATTTGATTCTCAAGTGTCGAGAAGCTGCCAGGCGACATTTAATGCTAAGTGGTATTCCTGGTGGTGATGAAAACTCTGATAGCAGCGAAGAAGTTGTTATTTTCAAAGAATCGACTCCGGAAGCGAAACTACTCTGCGTCTTCGAAAAGAGTCGACTTTTACGTACCAAGGCGACCTAGTCAAGTATTTAATGAAAAGCTTGTGAACTATGAGACGTCCATTTCTGATGTTCGTTTCAGGACGTCACGTGTTTTCAGCAGTAGTCGAGCTAAAGAAAACGACTCAATATTCTGAGAAGCCGAGAGGGACAGCCTAGAGCGGTTTTACGAACTTCTGTTCATGGAAAAGTTGTAGAATGAGTGCAAAGGTATATGCCGGAGGAGACACAGGAGGGCCCAAGGACGCTGCTACCCTAGCTTCGGCTGGCCTGTCGACTGCAAAATGGGGACCCACGTTGGCTTCACGTCATCAGAAACACACTCAAAGCAGACCGTGGCGACACTTTTACAAACGGTGGGAACGTTTTTACAAGCAATTGTCGTTTAAGACTCGAGCAACGATCCACGTGGGGATTAATCTCTGCGTAGTTCTCTACAACTTCTTCACCGTACCATTCCGAATAGCTTTTTACTATGATCCCGTGGGGGCTACCCACAAGCACCAATGGACTACAGAGCTTACCGTCTACGTGATTATGGATTTCATCGTCGACGCCATCGCCTTGTTTGAGTTTCTACGCGTTTATCAGAGCAGGAGAGGTTCTGTCAGACGATTTTCTAGCATTGCATCAAGGATAACAGCCTCACGGAGGGACAGTCTAGTTCAACCGACACAATTATCACGTTTGCCAACTAAGAGATTGCAGCATGAAGAGGCCAAGTGGACATTAACTTCGCTTGAACGAACGCTAAACTTTGATGGAATGACAGCACGTAAAGCAACGAAACTGGGCGACTTCGATCGGAAGCGCAAGTTAGAGTTCTTGCTCGAATTGGTGGCTTTAGTACCCGTAGAGGTACTTCCTTACGCAACCGGAACGTACAATGCACTCCACCTGGTACGAATTACTAAACTCTGCCACCTCTATCGACTACAATCCTGCTTGGAGTACATCATGAACATCTATTCAGATCGTGCTTGGATCCAGCTTATATCCTCTGTTGGCATCAAAAGTTTAGTACGCACTATTATCCTGTGTATGGGGTTGTGTCATTATTTCGCTTGTGGCTACATGCTGCTTGCCCACATACAATGTGGCATCGCATTCCAGGCATGTGAGCCCCGTAACGAGACCAGCTGGGCTATTCGAGACCGCCTTGCTGGCGCTACTGTGGCTCGGAAATATGCACGAACACTGTACTGGGCTTCAAGAACGGTTATGCTGCTGGGTTTCGACGAGCTGGCGCCTGTGGCAAACGCCGATACGATCTATGTCATCTTTGTTACTGTCATCGGCGCATTTTTTGTATCATCCTTACTTGCAAGCTTTCTCTTCATTTTTCGTTTTTGGAATGCACGAGACGCAGCGTTCGCCGCGCACATGGATAATGCACGCGAATATATGCGATCCCAGAACATCCCACCCCCTATACGACGTCAGGTAATTGAATACTTCAACTACACGTGGAAGACTCATCAGAGTCTGGACAGTGACGAGGCGTTACAGATGATGCCAAAACATTTCCAGCTAAAGGTTGTCTCAACAATCAAGGCGAGTCGAATTATGCAAGTATGCTTTCTTGTGAAAGAATGCGTCGAGTTCATCAATCTTCTTGCAGCAGCTCTTAACCGACGTGTGTACTCACCTACAGATCCAATCATTTCAACGAAGCTTAACACTCAAATGTTCTTCATTATTCGAGGAAGAGTGATAATTTCTGGTTTCAATGGCACAGACTCGAAGGAATGCCAAACTGGAGATTTTTTTGCTGAGACGTGCCTCCTTTTTCCAGAAAATTTTGAGGAGAAAGCAGTGGCCAAGACGTTTTGCGAGCTTTATGTTTTGGCGAAGGTGAAATTCGATGAAGCTATGGTCGACTTCTACAGGGAGGCAGAAGCTGATGTTAGGGACCGAATGGAGGAGATCCTCGATAAAAATTTGACACAGCAACGAAAAACAAAAAAACTACTGGGTGTGCGTGGTAAGCTTGGAAACGGACGTCAAGAAAGAAATACGAACGGGGTCATAATTGATGAAACAACGTCAAGGCGGCGAATTAGCTGGAAACTTCCCGGTTCGGTATTCCGCAATTATTGGGATGCCGTACGGTTGCTTTCACTTGTGTATGTCGCCTTTGAAGTCCCCTACTTCGCGGTTTTTGTGTCAAAAACGCAAGATCATCATATACTTGTGGACCAACAAGAATTTGGTTTTAGGTACTATTTGATGCTGCTGACTGAGCTGTTTTTTGGAGTAAATATTATTCTTCGCTCTCGCTTTTTAGCCCACGTAGATCCCGTAGTCATGATGACTGTCGACGATCCAGAGCTCATTTTCGAGGCTTATAAAGCGGATGGGCTGTATTTTGATCTGCTTGCGTGGCTGCCTGTTGGTATTGCTTTAGAGACGTTGTCTACAACTTCAAGACAAAACTACGCGATGCTGTTTCGTTTTCTGCGTCTCCTGCGATTACGTGAAGTCCCGGATTTGCTTACAAACGTTTGCGATTTCTACAGTGCAAGCTCCAAAACCCGTCTAGTGATTTCACTGCTCCTTGGTATATCTTTCCTGCTGCATATTGTCGGGTGCGTGTGGTTCGAAATGGCCTGGATCCCTATTGGTGAAGTATCTGCCAATGCGACTGAACGGTGGAGTTTAAGCCGGCCTCAATGCCTTCACCAAGCTACATTGTTTAGCAATTGTTCGTGGGTAATATTTGATTGCTACTCTCACATCGGGATCGAATTTCCAGTTGAAAATCCAGAGTCAGCTTATCAAGCCGAATTTGCTTATCTGCGCTCGATGTACTGGGCAATAGTAACTTTGACAACTGTGGGTTATGGCGATATTACCGCATTCTCAACAGGAGAGAGCTACTTTGCAGCCTTTTGGATTTTTGTCGGAGGTATCATTAACTTTGCAACCGTAGGCGCGATGTCCAGTACAATTTCCAATGTCATGGCACCACACCGCCAGCACGTCGAGAAGCTCAACCAACTTAGCAGTACTTTGGAGCAGATGGACATTTCTGGGTTGCTTAGTGATGAAATTCGGCAATTCTACTACCTCGAATTCACAGGACGTAAGCAGGCATACGAGTCGCAGCTGTTGTCGAACCTACCAGATCGACTCTGCTATGACATATCATCTTTATTGCATTCTGAGGCTGTAAGAAGTATTGAACTGTTTGATTCAGCTAGCCATGAGTTTATTCGGGAAGTGACTGGGAAATTTCGTCACCAAAATTATCAAAATGGCGATACAATCTGTCTTGAAGGAGACATCTCCCGCGAGTTCCTAGTACTATTGCGAGGTAGTAAAGTAAATGTGTTCTTTCAATCTCGTAAGGTGCCCATACGCGCTTTACACGAAGGTGATTGTTACGGACTCAACGAATTTTTACTGAGATGTGCACATCCAGCAACTCTCATAGCAGCCTCTCTCGTCCACGCGTCTGTCATGACCCGTGATCAGTTCGAAAATATCCAGCGCAAATTCGACGATGATTTAAAGGACATCAAGGAAGAAGCTCAAACGCTGTTTATGGAGCAGCACAGATGTATGCGGCGAATTGTGCGGAACCTCGAGAAGCTGAAGCTGCAAACGCATCTGATGACAACATCCACACTGTTCTATCAGGGCGAGTTAGAAGTCACTGCCCAAAACAATAACAATTTGTGGTCCCGAAACCAGGGCACGGTCGTACGTGCTGCTCATGCAAGACGAAACATGCTTGTCGCGCTGTGGAATGCGTTTATTACGTGTTGGAACATTTATAACGCTATCTTGGTTATTTTCCGGGTATGCTTCCACTCGCATCTCCATTTTTCTAGCAGTACAAGTACTGCAGTTTGGATTGCAGATTTGATCTGCGACGTATGCTATGCTGCTGACATTTATCTGCATCTTTACTATTTCGGAAACTCGGAGATTAGGATTAATAATCTCGTGGACCGAAAAGAGATAGATCAGCAATATCTCCGAAGCTCAATACTCAAATGGAATGTGGTGGCATCGTTGCCACTTTATACACCCTTTTCAAGCGGGGCATTGACTGCGAGTTTGTGCCGCTTGCCAAGGCTGATTCGTTGCATCGATTTGTGGACATATCTAGACGATCTCATCGTACAAGTTCAGCAGCATTTTGCTTCTCATAACGTATCTTCCTACCTGAGCCCGGTGAAACTTATGATCATTCTTGTGCTCGTGGCACATTATGTTGGTTGCGTATTCTTTGGAATATCAGAACGTGAGTGTAAACATGTTGAACGGTGCTGGATTCATCATGACAAGGTGCTTCACGAACACCACTATTCGCTTTCGATGATGTACGCAAAGTCTTTCTACTGGGCTATCACGACAATGTTACTTGCTGGCTCTCGTGAAATTGTTCCTCGCGACACTGCAGCCACTTTATGGACTGGTTTCACGTGCCTGTGTTGCACGTTCATCATCGGACATATCGTGGGTGAGATTTCAGACCTCTTTCAAGAGCTCAGCAAGGACGCCAAACACTACAAGAGCCGCCTCGCAAGCTTCGACAGCTTCGCGAATGAGCATGAATTGCCCGAATTGCTAGTGAAACGCGTCGGATTTTTCTTTCGAGAGCAATACAAAAACGCAGTACGTGGAGATATTCACGACACAGTCCACGATTTGTCAGCGAACCTTCGACTGAAACTCATGATTGAAGTGTACGGAAGCTCCATCTCTTTGTTGCCCATCGGGCGACACCTGACGTCTTCGCAAATTAATAACTTGGCCTTACGCCTGAAATCGGAGCTTTTCATTCCAGGTGACAATATTCTAGTGGAGGGAACATTCGGAAGTCGTCTTTGTATTCTTCGGAAAGGTCTTGCAGCAGCGTTTTGGACGGATTCGGTGACAAGTCTGGCTGTGCTGATGGAAGGTGTACTGTTTGGTGAAGTTGCGTTCTTCATTGTAGGACAAAAGAGACTCGCGACGGTGCGGGCGACAACATCTTGTGAAGTGCTTCATGTTAATAAGCACGATTGGGAAGAACTGTGGGCTACGAACGGTGATCTCTCCGATGCCCAAGTGCAAATGCATGCTCAGCACGCCATACTTGAGTGGATTCAGGGCCGGCTACAGCGTTATCGGCGGTTTGCGATGGACACCGTTAATAAAATCATGCGTATACAAGCCGCTCGCCGTCGTATTGAAGCCACCGCTACAGCAGCTAAAGGCACTGCCAGAGTTAAAAAGAGGTTATCCGCTGTACTACTGAGTCGTAAAGGAAGTGCAGAAGGTAGTTTCTCGTTAACTTCGGCTCTACCTGTAGTAAATCCAGCCTTAAAACTCATTCCGGAATCCACAGGGCCCATTGATGGAACATCCACTTCCGTGTTAAGGAAGAAGGCAGAATACCTCCACGCAAAGACAAACAATTGTATCCAGAGATTTTACCCGACCAGCTCAGCTCTACATCCAGTTATTCGACAGTCTTCAATGTCAAAGCAGAGTACCCGAAGCAATATTTCAAGAAGAAGTGATTCTAATGGTTTCCGTGACTTATATCGCAGTATGATTGGTGATTCAATCACGCCAGGAGCACGTAGCAGCATGTCCGATATCCATGTCTTGCAGTTCATGGTAGAAGTCAATCCGATTAACAAGAAGCTGCACAATTGTTTAACCAATGAGCATCTGTGCACTCTGGAAGCTGAATGTTGGACACAATTTAGGCTCCTCGTAGCAGCTGAGTTTGGGGTGGTTCAGCAACTGGAATCGAAGGTGCCGCCCGAAACTTTGATCATCCGCACAGTAGCAGATACTTCCGGTACTCTGACAGAACTATCTTTTGTCAAGATTCGGGCTGCTCGAAACAAGCTTATTCGGACGAGATCTGTCCGCCATGACGGGTACACTAACGGACAAAATCTGAAGCAACTCACAACGTCAGGCAATAGACGGTCTTCTATGCCATACGCACAATCTGCAGCAGCAACGACGAGGTCTGCTCAGCGTGAAGGATTAAACACTCGTCGAGTTTCGATGGTTGCGTCACGGCTTCCGACTCCTTGTATTGATAAATCTTATGAAAAATCGGCAACAAATAAGCACAGGCTTAGAGGGCGCTCCGATTCATTACCACATTTTGATCACAAGTTTTTCGAGGAACTGCGTCGAAATGAAGGCAAACGAATCGTGACAAAAAATACGCAAACTGGACTGGACTTTGGAATATTGCAGTGCTTTCACCCTTTAAAGCATCGCAAACCAGTGGAACTCACGCATTGGTATCGTAACTGGGCAAATCGTATCAAGGCTGCCCAGCCCA
>KV741621.1:1717-12832 GCA_000468175.2 Phytophthora cryptogea
TGAGCCCCGATTGGTTGGCTCCGAGCACGTCGGCGACGTGCCAGCTGTGTGTGCCACATAACGTGTGTGCACCACACTCAGGTATGTACCGCACACCAGTTTGTGTGACCCGTTACATCATGGAGCTCCAAGCTCATACAGGCGCGATGACCGCCCTCAATTGGCATCGGTTTGCACGCTTGGAGAAGACCGTGGCTTGCTACAATCGTTTAACTAGCCGGTGAAAAGTGCTGCTGGGTGGTGATGCTTGTGAAAGCCACTACATGAATGGCCCAGCCAATACTTAGACTGAAAAAGGATAACGTGTACGCTGAGCCTGTCACCGGTGAGAAGTCTGTCGGCTGGGTCGGAGAAGCTCGAGCGCATCCATATCAGACCCGTTCAGAAGCAAAAGTACATTAGGTATTGCTGGCGGCGAAGTATTCCTGACCAACAAATAAATTGCGGGGTCCGTGCTGTCGAACACGCCGTAAAGTCTCCTTGTCACCAATATCTAGCAAACAAAGGAAGCTGGTGTCAAGTATACACGTACCACAAAAAAAATGTGCCAGTTGAGATTCACTCGTGAAAACTGTAACAAAATGTATTAAGTGGAACCACCAACCAGCATTTACTTAAGCTGACAGTTCAACACTGACACCGGGCTTATCCTTGCCGAAAATGAGTGCTTTGGAGTATGAATCCACGAACGACACGTACATAAACCCGTGCTTCCGGTCTCGAACGCCCTTATTCTGACGAAAGTCAATGAGCACATACTTGGAACTTCCGGTAAGACTCCCATGGTACTTGCCCCCGCTTTCAAATCGTTTCGAATGACCGACAGCGTCATCACCATTCACAAGCAACTCCCAAAACCAAAGGATACTCATGCCACGAATCACCAAGTCAATATATCCTTTACCGTTGTGTGTGCTCCATTCTGGAGTGACTAGCACATCTCGAGGCAAACACGACGTTGTGGCTCTGTATAGCTCCATTTGAATCTGGCGCTCCCGAGCAACAGTATTGGCATTTCCTGTCGCAAAATCATTCAGTCGTGCAGCACTCATTCGCTTGACGCAGCAAACAACGAAGTCGTCGTGCGACACATCTGATACCATGTACCCGATCGGATCCGTACGGTTTGCATACAACCAAATCTTGAGGTGCATATTCGATGCGAACTGAAGCTGTTTGCTTGCGTCTTCATAAATAAATCCATGTTTGGTCAAAAGTTCGACCGCAGCCTGACTTCTTGGCGTTCTTGCCTCATCAGACGAGTGCATCATGTTTCCAGACGCAACATGATGCATCACTTCACTCATCTTGAGCCTGGACTCGATGGGCAGACCATAATTTTGCACTACACGTTCAAAAGCACGAACTGTTGGCATGCCTCGTTTTGCCTTGATGTATTCTAGCAAGCCAGCGGAGCGGAGCGCCAACTCCACGACCGATGAATTGATAGATTCAGGAGGTTTGTTTCTGAACGCCTCGTCCAGGAATGTCAGAATAGCTTGTGCGATCCCAATGTGAGCTGAGCTGAGGTCCCAAATGAGATCACACACTTCTGCAGCGATATTGCCGCCGACCATCTCGTTCAGTTCTGCTCGAGAAAGCTGGAGTCCGGGTTTCGTATCACTTCTAATCAAACTGAATGTGTCAGCTTGATCGATAATCATAGGAGTTCCAATGCGCTCGCGTCGACCATACGGGTCGTAGCTTCCGTACGCCGCAAAGAGCACAATTCTGGGGCCTTCATATCTCCGCTCGTATACATTCTTCAGCAGACCTGACCATAGCTGCTCATCGTCGTACGTGATCTGCGCCTCATCAATAAAGATTACGCGCTCGCTGTTGAGGGCCCAAAACACCTCCAAGTCACAGTGATAAATGGTTTTGAAATAGTCGGAAAAGCTGCTTGACATTGGTTTGTCGTTGGCCAACACTCGCGCGACGAGCAACTGTGGCTTGAGTTGCAGGAGACGAGCACAGAGTAAGTCACAGAGTGCACTCTTTCCTGATAGCGGTGGCGCTCGGATGAATAGTAATGGCCGATAATTTCCGTTGATAGGGTAGAGGAGATTGACGAAAGCGTCAACGAGTGTGGATCGAGGAGTCCGAAACACAGGAGGAACTGCTCCGTAAGTGTTTCGTAGAAATTCCAGTCGGGAGTTGAACGACTGGATGCTCGCGTCAGACGGCGACGGTGCCGTCACACTAGCATCGTCACTTGGTGGCTGCGGAACTTTCACGATAATAGGAGTTTCTTCACTCGTGCCAAACCCCAATAAATGATTCAGCTGCGTGTCAGCTTCATAGTGTACTTGGTTGCCGTAGACTCGTAGGGTAGCAGCAATCACATGTGAAGGTAGAATTCCTTTGACATCGTTCCAGACTGCCTTGCGAAATTCAATCACGCTGGCATCTCCACGCAAATTCACTGCGTCAACGGGGATATCCGGAAGCAGTGGTGCCCCCACTAGCTTGAAGAACACGGCGCGGTCCATCGCCATCCAAAATCAACGAGAAATGTTGACTGTATGTGGACCACCCATGTTACATTTCGAAAAATAATACAAATAGTTTTGTACTTAATTAAGTACTTTATTGTATTAATACATGTAGGATAAGCAAACAATAGATCAATTTTATAGGTTAAAAATATCAATAGTGAATTCAAGTATGGTCGGAGATTCAACGATATTCATCCATACCGCGACCATTCGAAGCGTTACTCAGTAGAGCAGCTAAACGACAGTTCTAACGAACTGCAAACTACGAATTGCTTCAATTCTAGGTTTTTCCTAGCTTACCAACCTGCGCTGGTGGTGGGGCGCATAACGTTTTCGTGTCCTGGCAGATCGGAGAGAGTCAACACTTGGCTGTTGTCGTAGAAAGTGACGCTGCTCTCCAGCTCGTCCTGTGGGGTGTAAATGTTGTTGGCCTCAGCCTCCATCACCTCGACGTCGTCCGTGAACAGCAGCGTCTGCGTCATATTGACCGCATTGGCAGCAGCTTCGGCTTGTTCGAGCCACTTTTTACGCAGTCGACGGTTCTCCACGAACGTCTCCAGCGCCGACTCGTCCTCGACGCTCGGCAGGTTCAGCGTCGGTGACTGCTTCAGAATGCCGTGGTAGATCAGTACGTCGTCCAAAAACACTTCAAACTCACGCACGCCTCGCGTCGGCGTCTTGCTGTAGTTCCAGAGCCGAATTCTCGAGATGGTCACGGGCTCGTTGAAGAAAATCACGAGTTTGTTCGGGAGCGACGGAGTGTGCGGGGCGAGCCACATGTGCCGGTCATCGTACGTGTTGTTGACTCCGTCGTAGAGTTTGTCGAGCGTTCGGACGTCCTGCGAAGCGCCAAGTTCTTTCAAGACGTTGATGTCGCGTGGTTGGGCGTCGACGAGTTCGCTACACAGAGGGATGAGGTCGTTGTTTTGATCGTAGAGCTCGACGCCGTTGAGACCGAGGTAGAACTTGTCGCCCCACGTGGACGAGAAGACAAACTTGATGATGTAACCCGTTGGGAACAGCGGCGTCTGGTACTGCTGGAAGACTTCTGAAATGGGTTTCATGACGCTTTTCTTCCGAACGGAGCGAGGTTGAAGTGATGGAGAAGGCTGCGAGAACGAGAAAGTTGCGTTGCAAAATGCAGACCCCTCGGCAAACCCACTGGACGAGTCAATCGGTTTGCTTTCTACAGGAGACGATGGTCTTGTGCTCTCCACTTCTTCAGCTGTCGATGCGAGGGAATCTCCGTCCTTACGAAGCGGGTGGAAAGGAAAAGCGTTTGAGGTGGGAGTGGCAGCTGTACTTTGATGCAGCGACGCACTGCTGCGTAGATACAAGAATTGGCCGAAGTCGAAGTCCATGAGATTCCCCGGCGCTTTTCGCAGCGATGCACGTACATAGTGAACACCATCTATTCGCACTGAGACCTGCTTCGTGCCTTTGAACGAACCCTCCAGAGTTGTGTTGTAGTTCCAAACTTTCAGCGCTCGAATGCTCACTTTCTCGGGGAAATCGATCGTGACTGCCCGACGTTCTGAGGGGAGTGTGAGAATGTCATGCAGTGGAGCACTCCACATGTTTTCCGGATCAATGGAGAGATGTCGAGCACCATGAGTCACAATGAGTTTTTGCATCCTGTCGGCAGCGATTGGGGCCGACACGATAACACTATCCAGACAAATGTCCAAGGGCACGTAGTTGGAGTCCAAGAATTGAAGACCGGCAAGACCGATCTCGTAGGGATCTCCCCAGTTGGCCTCGAATATCAATTCAATTGTTTTGCAGCACAACGGACGCTCCGTCATCGGTCCTCCAACGACTGGTGCAGTACATGGACGAGAAGCTTGAGCTGGTTTTGCTGAAGTTTGGTGATTTAAGGCCGATTTCATTCCTTTCGGCAATGGGGCAACGGGAGTGAACACCGGATTAATTGGGAACGTCGAGTCTGTGGTGTCTGGAGAGCAAATAATGTTGCTATTGCCTCTTGCACCGACACGAGACGATTTGTTTCCGGTCTTTGGTCTCTCAAGGAGACGTGGGTCCGGCCCAATTGCGATTCCACACGGTGTACTATTACTGCTTTGACTGTTTTGTGTAAGCTGACATCCCGTACTTGAACTTGCTTCGCCCGCAGCATCGCTGTCAATCAGCATCTCGTTTCGCTTTTCGTATTTTTCAATCAGCTGTAAGATCGACTGGTTCATAGTGAACAGGATGCACTCGTTGCAGTCGTCAATGTCTTCGATGACACTTCCAGGCGCACGACAAATTTCTCCTTTGAAGATAAACTTTTCATCCAGTGAGATCTCTACATACCGAGCACCACGATACGAGTGAATGCGAGTTGTGTTGTAGTTCCAGATCCGTAGCATTGAAATGGACAACGGGTAGTCGAAATCCATGTAGACAAAGTGGTTTTGGCCACGTGAGAATGGCGCAAGCCACGCGTGCAGCTCATCGCTCGTAAAATAGTGTTTGTCCACGAGCTTATCGACCGTCCGAGGGTCTAAGCGATCATGCTCTTGAATATTCAGATCAGGAGGGTCTGCTGAAAGCTGCTTGTCGACATCTGAAAGATACACGGCGTGACCAGTGTGGTCAAATATCTCGATACCCATGAGCCCCACGTAGAACGGATCTCCCCATGTCGAGAGAATATTAATGACAAGTTGTTGACCGTGAGGCAGCTCGGGAATTTGAAAGCTCTCGGGTGGCGCAGGAATTGATTTAGATACCAGAGATTTTGTGAGATACTTCGATGCTCGGTTCTCGACGGCCTCGTGGTTAGAGTGGGGGTCGAGGTCTCCTTTATCTGCGAGTGTCTTGCCATCGTTGCTGTCTTCCAGACTGTCATCGATGTTGACAAAATGCACATTGTCTAAGAAACAAGCAGCCGCAAAACGTTAACTAGCGTAATTTTTTCAATGAAGTGACAAGTTCTCACCTCCCGGGTCCGCGTACGCGCGCATGACTGACATTTTCGTCGTGAGCTCACGACTTCGGTTCGTTTTGTCAAAGAATTCGAGCGACCGCAGTGATTCTACCAGCGATTGCTTGACACGCCTACAAACACGGTAGACATTTGTTGATACAGCCAAAATACACATCTGAAAGTCACCACTCACCTGCCCTTCGACTCCGTTGCTTGCTGCCGTTGTCTCGACCTCTTCGGAGACGGATGTTCCGATCCTTTCGCCAAAAACTCTTTGTCTGCAGCACTATGAGCATCTTTTTGCATCCCGATCGGAGCTCGAGGTCGAATTGCTGAAGGACTGGGGGCCATGGGTCCACTTTTGTCTTTGGGGGGGGAAGTACCATGAGGACTTCCATTGCCATGCTGTTCGACCAGCTCAACACTGGATGTCCTGGGACCGAGAGCTGTAACTTTTGGTGCGTGGTTGGTGTCGCTACTGAGCCACGAAGGAACCGATTGCGGACGCATCGAGAGCTCCAACTTGGCGAGCGAGTCCAACATGGGCGCTCCGTTGTCCATTTTTCCTCTTCCTTGGTCTGCACTTTTGTATAATACCTAGCGTCGAGTCGAATGTCTTTGACACAAGAAGCTACTTTCGTTTCGACCTTTTATCTTTAGCGATAAGGACGACTTGCATGGCTTATCCCGACTTCGTCAACATATCTGAGCAAGAATTGAGCAATTTCACTTGGCTGGAGGATGAGTGCAAGCATTTCCAACATATTTTTTTCAACAACAAAAAGTTGTCAGCCAGCCGACCATTTTTTTCTGTCAAAGAATGAAATGCGGTCTGCGTATCATATCTACTCATGACTTGCTAGACAGTAAAGGTTTCTTTGAAACGCGCATAAGCATCTTCAGCTGCGATTTTCTTGGCGTCCTTGTACGATATGGCGGACTCGGCTTTCAGAATTGACTGCAAACAGTAAAAATTAGCAATGTACTACTTGGAACATCAGGTCAACAACACACACCTCTCCTTGAACGAGAAGCTCCACCGTGAATGCAGGATTACCCGGGATCTTCCTGCACCAAGCACAATACTCAACAGAATTAGTGTGGATAGTTTTCACTTGTTTACAGGAATTTCCGTACTTGTACGCTGGATGACCTCGGTTGTTGGCCAGAAGCAGACTCTGTAGTTCTACAACAGCATCCCAAACTGCGTCTTGAGTTGCATACTGAGCTGACAGAGGAAGGATGAGCGAAGCCATGAACTCCATCGCTTTATCCATTCCCTAACACAGCACCCCAACTGATCAGTCCATTTCAACCTCCCCAACTCTCTAACACCTCGTTACCTGGTCCAAGTAGATCGCCGCAATCAGCGATTCAACTGCCCCCGCCGCAATTGTGACGCGCCCCTTATCGTCCACATAATCTGTCGTGAAGTTTGGGGGCCACAGCATGATGTCGGTGATTCCCAGTTCGCCACCGACTTTTGCCAGTACGATGTTGTTCACCAGC
This sequence comes from Phytophthora cryptogea, assembly GCA_000468175.2. Taxonomy (NCBI): domain Eukaryota; phylum Oomycota; class Peronosporomycetes; order Peronosporales; family Peronosporaceae; genus Phytophthora; species Phytophthora cryptogea. The sequence continues at coordinate 8,657 of KV741621.1, forward strand.
GCCGACTTGGCCCGAGAGAGCTGACCTTCCTTATACCAAGGCTTCATCTGGAACAAATTGCTCGCTGCTGCCAACCCCAGCAACGAATCTCCCAGGAACTCGAAGCTGCGATTCGAGAGTCGAACCACCGGCACATTGTCCGGCACGACGTTCAAATGCAAACAACCGTGATGCGTCAGTGCGATTTTCAGCAGCGTCAAGTCTTTGAACACCACTCCGATCCGTTCCTGGAATTTCGTGAGGTCGGAGTCCCAGTTTTCTGGGGTGACAACCTTCTCAAAATGCTCCGGTTTAATGAGCTGCCAGTCCGGCGTGCATTTCGGGTTTACAAGTTGCTGACTTGTGACGGTTTTGTCGCCTACCACGTCTCCATCTAAGACGTATCGCTCCAACTTCGCAGGACCTGAACGTTTGGTCTCAGTTGACTGGATAGCACCTCTCTCAGTCACTGAAAGTCCCTCGATCGCTTCAGAAAGACTTTCTTCACCATTGGACGACACGGAAGACTCGTACCCCGTCGAACTAACTCGTGACATTCTGATCAAATCCTCCCCCTGAGTCTGACGAAGTACTACTGAAGCTGAATGAATGATTGAGGTTTTTGGATACGCACCTGTTCAAAGCTGTGAGTGGTGACCACAAACACGATAAACTAACAACGCAAACGGCTCATATCAACGGATTGAGTGCTTTTGCAAGCTCCTGAAAAATTCCACTACGTCACGAACTCAATCCTAACAAAAGAACTTGCTGCTTATGTCGAGTTTCAACCTTCGCCAGAGTTAGGCAAAGAGGTTCCTGAAAGCGGCCGCGTCTTGTCCGACCTGGACAACGCCACTCGTGACGCCTGCGACCCCATTGACAGCATGTTGCGTTTGTGTCAAATTCTGCAGGAAGATATTCCAGTGGTCCCCCGCCGCGTCATTTGGCCAGAAGAAGACGATTGTGTAGCCTCGAAGTGAGTTGGGGATGGCCAGCGTCCCGTAGTCCGTGTCGATCCCGAGGAACTTGGGCTTGACAAACTGGATGGCGACATTTTGGCTGCCTCCGCCGAGGTCCACCTTGTTAAATTTCATGTTGTAGTTGAGTCCGTACATGTGTGCACCAGCGTGATCCCCACACGCGAGCGTGTACCCGTAGACATTGGTAGCAGTGATGATCAATTTCTTGACCCAGGCGTCCTGTGGAGTGACGAGCACAATGACCGTGCGGCCGTTGCAGTTCTGCGCAGCTTGGCACACCATTTTGTTGTTGTCCACCATGAAAACGTGCGGAAGCTCGTGGAGATTGTCCACGCGTGACATGGTCTTCTTCACCCTTGATTGATGTGCGTCAAAAGGAGCTTCTTCCAAAGCAGATTCAATTGTGAAGGAGCTTTTCTCCAAGAGCTTTTCCTCGTCCTTCCTTCGACTTGTCCTCGTGCATTTCCTAGATTTCTCCTCTTCATCAACTGTCATAACCAATTAACCTAACGGGTTTCGGAGACTTCATTGCAGTTGGGTAGCAAAATGTTGATACAAAAGGCAACTATAATAGCATCAAAATGTAGCCATTTTAGATTGAGATGTAGCCATTTCGAATTGAAATGTAGCCATTTGGGACACTCGTTGCCAAATGGTCAAGCCGCTCAATAAGGAATGGGAGCTCTTCGGGCGCAGGTACCGCGTGGCCGGCGCCAAGGGGGACAAGGTGGACTGCAAGGCCTGTCACAAGCAGGTCTCGGCCTCCGTCAACCGCCTGCAGTCGCATCTGCGCGTGTGTCCTGCGTCGGACGTGGGGGAGAGCTCCGGAGCGACGCTGTCCGACACGATTCCGACGGCCTCAGAGCTCGCTGAACACGCCCTCGAGGCGGACGCCGTAGCCACCGAGCAACCGCAGACGAGCGCCGCAATTCCGGCGGAAAACGACGCGCGGCCGGTCAAGAAACAGCGTCAAACGCCCGCCCGGACACGCGACCGGCGGTGGAATACGACGCCCGCCAACGCACTGAACGTGGACGATTTGTGGCTCAGTTCCATTGTGGGAGGTCCTGCAATGACGTCGTCACCTGCTCAACCGACAGCCACGTCGGCGTTCAATAAACGGCGACTGGACATTGAGGAGAAGAGACTAGAGCTTGAGATGAAGAGAGACGAGCGGGATGAGCGACGAGAGCGACTCAACTTGGAGATTCTAGAGGCTCAAGCCAAGAAGGAGAAGCTGCTGGTCAAGAAGCAGGAGTATGAGAACAACGTCTTGCTTGCTCTGTCCAGGAAACAGTTAAGAGAGCAGGGAGTAAGTGAGGACGAGATTGATCGGCTGATGCCGATTCCTACAAGTCCGGGAAGTGTTGCTGCTGGCAGTGAGAAAGATGTTACAACCGAGACTGAAGCAAGTGAGCTTCAAGTGGCAGGTCGCGTGGATGATGAAATGCTGTGAGTGTGGTGGATACATTAGAAACATCACATTGGTTCGTTATCTACGTGTTCGACATCGTGTTGCTGCTGTACGAATCTTCTTGCAGACTTTTAACTTAAATTACAGACGCCACTCGATGCGGCTTCGCTCCAAACGAGTACTTACCACAATCCAGGGCAGCTGTGGCCAGAGTCCATGGCCTGGTAGTAGTTGTCGCTGAAGATGTAGCGTGCGGTTCCCTGTGACGATGTGAAAAACTCCGATCCGTTCGACAGCGAGTACGAAAGCGATCCAAGTCGTAGCATCACATCCTGAGCGCTGGGCCGCTTCTCTGGTCGTTGGTGCCAGCATGCACACATGACCTCGACAAATTCAGGCGGCGCGCGTCGCATGTACGTAGGGGGAAGCGTTGGACGCTCGCCGGCTGCAACGAGCTGCCGCACTTGATGGTCAAAGTCTACGTTTCCGAAAGGCACTGCCCCGTTGGTCAAGATCTCCCACAGCGACACTCCAAAGCTGTACATGTCTGTTTCCCGGTTGAAGCGGCACTCGTTGGGGTTCATCATGATTTCAGGTGCATTCCAGCGCCACGTGCCGGCAAAAGTCGTCATCAATTCCGACGCAGCGTTGTCCATCATGACGACACTCTCACCAATTGACTGCAACGACTGAAGCGACTGCGCCGAGAACTTGTGTGAAATGTGCTGCCTTTTCACAGTAAAATCCGTAGCAATGCGAGCAATGCCGAAGTCGGCGATCTTGGCAGTCCAGTCTGCGGTCACGAGGATGTTGGAGGCTTTGAGGTCGCGGTGCAGGTAGATCGGCTCTCGGTTGTGCATGAAGGCCAGTCCTTTCGCAGCTTCAAAAGCAAGTCGAACCTTCGTGCTCCATTCCATCAATGGATTCGCTCGAAGCACGTCTCGTAGTGATCCACGGGCACAATACTCACTAGTAACACAAACAAAAGCGACATCACGCGTTAGATCCCAGCCAATCAGCCCTGTAACTCCATTTCACAGTTGTCACGTACTTGACAAGGCACAAACTTCCCTTGTAGGTGCCCATTTTAATGAACAGCGTGATATTCGGGTGACGTAGCTGGGCGGCCAGCACTGCTTCGTCGAGAAACTCGGTGCGCAGCTCAGCCAGATGTGTCATGTAGAGGTCAGCTTCAGAACTAGCACCAGCATGGAAGCGCAGACACTTCAACGCGACTGTAATTCCTAGCCACTGCGCCCTGTACACCTCGGCGCTGGACCCTTCTCCGATCTTCACTGCCGGCCCTTCCGTTACCATTTCAGCGATCGGTCCTCCCGCCAGCAGTCCGTCTCGAATGCCTAACACGCCACCTGTCGTCAGCCCTGTATACCCCGTACTACCAGGCGTCGCGCTCCCATCTGTGAGCACGCCAGCTGAAATATCTACTGACGAGGACGGCGTGTCATCGTCGCACACTTTCTCCTCCTGTGACTCCACATTCATCTCGGTCGCCGTGGCGCAGCAGCAGCAGCAGCTCAAACTCGTGCCGAACAGCAGCGCGTTGGCAATTGGCAGAAAGTAATTGCACGTCTCCGTGACGGCTCCAACGTCCACCAGGTCTTGGGACACAACGAGCACCAGAGCGTAGGGCAGCGTGAAGACCGCAGCACAGACGCAATAGCCCGTCAACCTCCTGATCACGTTGCGTCCTTGCGTGGACGCGTTGAGTCTCGACCTCCTCACGGCCCGAAGGTTGGTCATAATGAGCAGCAGTGGCGTGGCCTGCATCACCAGCAGCAG
>KV741625.1:0-30003 GCA_000468175.2 Phytophthora cryptogea
TAGTTCATCAACACTTGTTCCTGAAAAGTCTTCACTCTCGATCTGACGGAAGAAGAGCAGTCTTTCAACACTCGTCATGGCGTTATCGGTGCGATCTACTGAGCGCATAACCCACTGAACCATCGAAGTCAGCATGAGTGAATATGTGAGTGAAAGGCCTGACGTCAAGGACCCAACTGAACCAGCAGTGGCCACGAGGTAGAGCGAAACAATAAAAATGATGGCAACGGACAGGAAGTCCAGCCGCGTGGCTAACCATCGACTTGCAGCCCAATACGTGAGATACAAGTTGGCGTTGACGTCCACCACACGCCGATTTTGCGTGATGAAGTTGTCTTCCATTCGGAAGGCTCGGATCGTATCAAGACCCGACAGAGTTTCACTGAACAAATTGTACACCGGAGTCCGCGTGACTCCTTCAAGCCGCTTAATTTCACGCGACGACTTCTTAAAGTACTGTCCAATGTACAAGAAGATGAGGAAGATTGGGATATACGCCACTCCAATCCAGTACGAAGCAAATGCCGACACAATAAGAGCTCCAAGGGCGAGTGAAGCGTTTTGGAGCAGCAATTGGTACTCTTGTGGGAGGATAGAGTCCATTTGATCCAAGTCGTTCGAGAAGCGGTTCAAAATCTGCCCCATAGGCGTCACGTCAAAGTATCGGGTTACGGGTGCTTGCAAAACGCGTCGGAACAGCTCATCGTGCATGTGCTGGGACGAACGAACACACGACTCGATGATCATCAATGCGCGGCCGAAAGACAGCACCGTACACAGACCAAGAAACCCGGTGTACCACATGCCAAAGTTTGTGTTGGAGAAACTTGGATCCACAACTCTTCTAGGCATATTGCGTGCCCAATGTCCAGGCCACCAATCGACAATGGTGCGCGCACCTTGTCCAGCACAATACGTCGCAACGATCACGAGGATGACAATTAAACCGTTAAACCCAGTCTCGTCGAAATACGTTTTGTAGATGCGTCCACCGACTTTCCCTTTCACTCGATCCTCAGCCTTGATCAGACGTCCCGATGTTTCGTTTTTCGTCACTTCAGTGTCTTGCACCACTTCTGCTTTCTTGATTTCACTTGTGTTGGCCTCTTCTTGTCGAGAAACAGCTTCGGTAACATGCTCACCACTTGTATGGTTTTCAAAACTAGAAGACTGTGACGCCAAATACGGGAACTGGGCAACAACTTCCTTGTAAGTACCTTGGCCTGCGATAATGCCACCTTGCATCACTACAACCTGGTCTGCATGTGCCAATAAATCGTAATGGCTATTCACAACCAACAACCGGGTTTGCTCACCCGCCAGACTACCGATACACTTCACGAAAATCGCATGAGCTACATGAGTATCCACAGCACTCAGCGGATCGTCCAAAATCAACACGTCCGTCCCSGTACGATACATGGCACGCGCRATRGCCACTCGRGCCTTYTGACCACCACTCAAGTTGATGCCTCGTTCRCCGATCTCRGTCRAGTCTCCGTTGGGMAGTGCTCGTAAATCCATGGCCAGTTGTGAMGCATCCAGCACTCGCTCATACAATTCRGCGTCAAAGTCTTGCTCGAAGAGAATGTTGTCACGCAAAGTAGCGTTGCGGATCCAAGTGTCTTGGCTCACGTAGGCAACTCGCCCACTAATTTCCAGCATACCGGACGTGCGTGGCATTTCTCCGAGGATGGCGTTCACGAGGCTAGACTTACCCGATCCGACCTTGCCAACGATCATAATAAGAGACCCACGCTCGATCTCAAGGTTGACACCCTGGAGTTGAAAACGTTGGATGTCAGGCGCGTTTGATGAAGGCGAATTCAGACCGATTGTGATTCCGTTTGCTTGCAGTGGTCTGTCTAGCGCAGCTAATACAAGCTGGCCATTTTGCTCGTTTACCGCGCCTTCTTGTGTTGGTGTCACCACAACAACACTCCCACCATTTAAACTAACAGGCCATTCAAAAGTTCCATCTCGAATGGAAATTCGTCCTTGGCCGATCACCGCATTTTCCCCACCGTTTTCAACAGAGAGAAGAGGTGATTTGATCGTTGGTGTCGACTCTGTTCCCATTGAAATCGGTTCAAGTGCTGTCGTAGCAGACACTTCACTGCTTGAGAGAAACTTATCGATGCGAGTGTACGCGATTTTGGCTTTTGACAGTCCGCCGATTGCCAGTGGCAATTGATTCAGCGCTGCACGACTGATATTGACCATGGCGACGAGTGTGAAAGCCTCCACGACGGTGATCGTGTGTCGGATGAGCACGTATATACCCAGCGTTGCGCCTGAGAGGAACGTCGGCGTGATGAACAACATCACCGTGTTGATCACCTGGTACGAGTGGAACTTCCGCAGCAAACCCACCTCTCTCACTCGCAGTTTTTCCACACGCTGGGCCAGCGAGTCTTCCCACGCGTAGAACTTCATGACTCGGATTCCTTGCAGAGCTTCCGACGTAACTTTGACGCGTTCGTCAATCACCAACAGCAGCTTGCGTTGCAAGTCGGCGATGCGATCACCTTGCTGGACTGAGATCACCATCACGGCTGTAAGCACCACAGCACCAGCAAGCGCCGCGTAAAAGTCAAAGAGGAATCCAATCAATACGCACGACACAACAAATGCCAATGGCCCCATGACCAGCCAAGGCCCCTGTACCATCGCAGTGAACACGCGCTCGGTATCGACGCTCATCAGCGTCAAAATCTCTCCAGTGGTGTACTCCTGCCTCGCCGCGCTTGACAACTTGAGAGCTTTTTTGTATACAAGTGACATGGTCAACGACCTCATGTTCGCTCCGATCCGTGACGCCACAAAGAACAAATAGTTGAGTGCACACACTGCAACGAACGAGCTGCCGGTCATCAGCACCACGAGCCAGTACCCGCTCTCAATGTGAAACACATTTTCTTCTCCATTCAGAAACTCAAGCAACGCTCGAGTCACGTACGTCTGCAGTCCTAAAGCCGACACATACACAACACAACCCAGGAGCACCACGACAATTTGCGCTTGGAACGTCTTGAGGTACGCCACGAAAACTGGCGAAAGTCCGAAAACATGTTTTCGATTCGGTTGGTACTTTTGTCGGAACCGAATTTCGAGAGACTCGCACGCGTCACTTTCACACACAGGCCAGAGATCCTCGAGCTCGATAATTTGTCGGGAACCGAGCGAGATCAATGGTTGAATCCATTGGGCCAAGACAATTGATGGTAGCGAAGCTTTGGCCAACGGATTGGGCACTTGACTGAATTTGGTCCTTGCACTTGGTGCATAATAGTCGCCCATTTTGCAAATTGGCCACTTCGATAGTTACGTCGATGAATTGATACACAAAGTCTCGTGTCGGCGGCCAATTGACGAGTGGAACGTACTTGTCCCCAATTGCGCAAATCGCTCTGTCGTGCAGTTGTATAGCGCACTTTGTAGCCATGTTGAATTGTAGCCATGACGCAATTATTCTGGAACGATGCAATCATTTCAGGACAGAACTTCCGAAAAGCGACTACTTCAGAATCGCATTGGTGGCGCGGACTTGTTGCCTGTCGACCGCCCTACGCCGCCCTCCAGCGCGCTCGTCAGGTGCGTCTCGAGCGGGCCACTCGCTTCACTGTCTTCTCTGCCGTCTTGGCTTCACATTGCACCCCTGGCCGCTCGCTAACTCGCTCGTCTTGCCGTCTAAAACACGCCGAACGCAACTTTATCTCCTTCAGATCCAAGAAATGGCGGACGTCGCCGAGTTCGAGCGCGCCGTGCTGGCCGCTTTCCAGTATGCGGGGGCCAATGCCAACGACCAACAGGCGCAGACACTCAAGCTGCAGGCCGAGAGCTTTTGTGCCGCTATCAAGAGCCAGACGGACGGCTGGCGGACCGAACTGCAGCTCTTTGAACACTCGGAGCACGAGCAGGTCAAGTTCTACGCCCTCCAGGCGCTGCAGGAGGCCCTGGCCAATGGCGTGGCCGACGACGTAGCTGTGGCCGTGAGGGTGGAGCTGCTGGCCTGGCTGCAGAGCCATGTGGCCTACGTGGAGAGCAAGGCGCCGTACCTCAAGACTAAGCTGGCCGTGGTCATCACTCTGCTTATTAAAAGAGACTACCCAGACCGCTGGCCGACGGCCTTCACGGAGCTATTGGCTCTACTGCCCCAAGGCGCGTCCATTGTGGAGATGTACTTTAGAATTATGCTGGCGATCAACGAAGAGATCGTGGAGTTTGACGCCCAGAGGACCCAACAGGAAGCCGCGCACAATATGAGGATTAAGGACGCCATGCGCGAAGGATCATGCATGCGCGAGAGCTTCGAAGCTATTGCGCGCGTGCTGGTAAACGCGGACGCCAGCGATGTGATGCGACAGCTGAGTGTGAGTGCGCTCGAGACGCTGAAGAGGTACATCAGCTGGGTGGACATTGGACTTGTGGTGAACGACACGCTGTGGCCGCTGCTGGTTAAGCTGCTGAGAGAGAGCGAGGCATTCCGCTGCCAAGCCGCCAACTGCGTGTTCGAGGTGATTGACAAGGGTATGACGCCGGAGAAGAAGCTCGCGATGCTGCAGCAGCTACAGATTCTTGAGATGTTGGCAGCCTTGCCCATTCGTGAGGACGATGAGTTTGCAGAGGAGATTGGAGAGGTGATCAACACCGTGGGGTTGGAGCTCGTGACGTGCATGGACGCCTTCCGCCACACGAACCAGGCTGGCATGCTCCAGGCGAGCGGTACTATGCTATGCCAGTTGATGCCGCTTGTGTGGGAGCTCTTCGCGCACGAGTCCAAGGATGTGTCCGAGGAAGTTTTTGAGATCGTTAATGCAGTGGGTGGTGCGTTGCTGCGAACGGAGACGCAGGCTGCAGGCAAGCCACAACTTGATGCGGAGGTTTTCAGACCTTCGGAGTACATCCCCCAGGTTCTTCATGGAATTTATCGACAGACGCGGTTTCCAGAGGACTCTGATTCGGATGCCGCTGAGTTTGAAGAGTACCGTCGCAGTCTCTACACCATTTTCCTGAACATTGTGCGTCAGCGACCGCATGATACACTTTCCTTTCTCACCAATCTAGCGCAGAGCCTGCCTGGCCAATTCGCGGAGATCGACCCACGCAACCTGGAGAGCTTTCTGTCACTTGTATACCGCTTTAAGGAGGGTCTCGCCGCGCTCAAGGCCGTCGCAGTTCCATTCAACGAGCCAACAAGCCCACTGACCCACATGGTCGTGCAGATTCACAGCAGCATGCTTACGGCGTCCAGCAATGCAGTTCCTCTGCACCCATCGGTGCTGCTTACGTACTACGATCTCGCCGTGCGATACAGCAAAGTGTTGCAGAATGAGTCGACACTGATCCCGGCCGTGCTCGAGATGATGTTCGGTACACATGGACTTGCTCATCCTGCTGCCCATGTGCGTTCTCGTGTGTGCTACCTGTGTCTGCGTCTCGTGAAGGCAATTGGTGCCTCAGTGAACCCCCACGCGTCCAGCATTCTGACCGCGCTTCAGCCGCGACTTGCCATCGCCAACGAGCGTGAAGAGCTAGCAAGCTTGCACAACCCCACCTATCTGGCCTATGACGACCAGCTCTATCTATTCGAACTTGCGGGCCAGATCATTGCTTCGCTGATGCTCCCTCCCGAGGAAACTGGTATGAATGCGAAGCAGCTCCGGTACCGATACACAATTGCCGTGTTGGACCCACTGCTACAGGGATTGAATACGACTCTAAATGAGCTTGCGAAGGGTGCCCTGACTGACGAAGAATATGTTACCGAGCACTGCGCGTCCCACCTTAACGCTATTGCGCACGTTCTGAAGGCTTTCAAAGGCACAGACTGCATGGATAACCACCAGGAAACGTTTACCCAGGTGCTTACGGCTGCAGCGTGCGTGCTTCGCGCTTTGCCCCGTACCCCGCGTGTGCGCTCCAAGGTGATCTTCACGCTGCACCGCCTGACTACAGTTCTCGACCGTGAACACTTTTTGGGGAATGTGCAGGAGACTTTGCAGACGCTGATGCTGGGCTGTGAACAACCCGAAGTCGTGGAGATCGTGCAGCTTGTGGATCAACTTATTATCAAGCACAAGCAGGCGCTGGGCGGGTTCCTGGACAAGACGACGCTGCCGTTTGTGCAGCACTTGTGTTCCTTGATGCCCGAACGGAGTGCGAGTGTCAACAGCGAGACAAAGGACGCGCCACAGCTCGAGCGTGAAGCCACACAGAAGTACCTGTACACATTCCTGCTGCACCTCGTTACCCACGGCCTGGACGCCGTGCTGATTAGCGCGCAGAACGTCGCGCAGCTAGAAAATATGCTGCGTCTCGTGCTTGAAGGTTGTGCTGAAGTTCAGGACGCCAACATTAACCGTGCGTGCTTTTCGATCGGAAGTATGTTGGTGGAGCGCTGGATTGGCAACGGTTCTGCTCCGTCTCCTGCTAACGAGGCGTCAGGCGCTTCATCTGCGGCGACGTCGGCAGCGTCGGTGGCGTTGCGTGCTGAATTGCAGGCCGAGTTGTCTGTCGAGGGCAAGGCTCGATTCACACAGATCGCAGTGCAGGACTTCACGCGCGCCATGTTCGCAGTGACGAAGCTGCGGCACTTTGACATCGACGACATGCAGACCATGCTGGCGGTGAAGGAGATCGTGAACATGCAGGCGGTGCTGGTGGGCACTATTGGTGTCGAGTACCTGACGTTTATGCGTGATGTCTTCCTGCCATCGCTCGGCTGTCCGGCCGAACTTGCAGGCCCGTACACGGAACAGGTCGCGACCGGAGACCGCAAGGCCATTCAAGCAGCGTACAAGGCGTTGGTGAGCAAGATGCAGTAGCACATAACTTTTGACACGTATGCAATAGGATAATAGGCAAGGACGACCACCACCCACCAGCAAATAGAGATGCCGTCCCCCAAACTATCATTTCGATCGCGGCACCTTGACGCTCGCGTGTCACCGTCACGTACGTCAGCGCTTGTCGTAGACGGTTCGGTCTCACTTCCCCGACTTGTCGATAGCCATTCGCTTCCTCATTCCTCGATTTGCTACGATGGACGAGAACGGCCGAGGGTATCCGTACGCGGAGGCTCCGGCCACACCGAGGGCCAAGTCTTCCGAGGCCCCGACACCTTTCAGTCATGTGCCAAATCCGTTGGCCAAAGCTTCACTGCCCTCCATCATCTTGGCCCAATGGATTCAGCCGATGGTGTCGCTCGGAGCAAAGCGAGTGCTGGAGAAGGAAGACGTGTGGCCCATTTGCTCCAGTGACGCGTGTGACTCGCTACGAAGCAGGTTCCAACAAGTGTATGAACCGGAGCGACGTCACGTGTTCGGGTTGTCTCCGCTGGCGGTGGCATATGCTCGGACGTTCCGGATTGAGCTGTCGTTCGTGTTGGTGAGCTGCGTGCTGTACGTCTTCGCCTTGGCCCTGCAGTCGTACGTGGCCCAAGGCATTTTGCAGTTCCTAAACGATGAAGAGAACCTGTTTCACATCTCCAGCGGCTACTGGTTGATGGCCATGATGACTCTGAGCTCGCTCGTGGCGGTGTGTGCTCTCAACTACGTCTTCTTCTCGGCCTCACGCACCGGAGCCAACATGCGGTCGCTGACCATGTCGCTCGTGTTCGACAAGGCACTCAAGTTGTCCAGTGCTGCACGACAAGACTATACGACCGGCGAGGTGCTCACACTCATGAGCGTCGACACGGAGCGCGTCTTCTTGTTGATGATCCAGGGACCGTGGCTGCTCATGGGACCGCTGTCCTTCGTCATCTCGGTCGTGCTCATCGGCTTGCTCTTTGACTTTTATTCAGCGCTCGGTGGAGCTGTCGTGCTAGTGGTGGTGATGACGATCTCGGCCCAGCAAGGCCAACGCATTGCCGGGTTCCAGAAGAAGCTGCTCAAGGTCATTGATGAACGCGTCAAAGTGACGTCCGAGGCGCTGCAAGGAATCCGAGTCATGAAGTTCTACGCTTGGGAAGAATCAATGGCGCAGCGTGTGGAGAAGCTCCGCGTGAAGGAAGTTGGTCTACTGCGCAAGTTCCACATGTACCAGGTGATCAACACCGTTATGCTCTTCCTGACGCCAAGTTTTGTGTCTGGTGTCACATTGGGCATCTACGTGCTCATTCACCACACGATCAGCGTCGTCGAGGCCTTCACGCTCGTTGCTATGGTGAACATTTGCCGAACGGCGTTGAATCAGCTCCCGCAGGCTATCGCTGGCATCTCGAAAGCCAAGATCTCGTATGCTCGCCTCGACGCTTTTCTTACCAGTGATGAAGTTGCTGCACAACCACTTCTGTTAGCGGCAACAGCTGAAGAAGGGCACACAACGCTATCAAACAAGTCGCATCTACTTGGTGATCACAACGATACCCATGGTTCTTCAATCGGCCGTGGTTGTATCTCGATTCGCGACGCCAGCTTCGAGTGGCCCACTACTTCACAAGCGGATGTCGTTGTGGAGACGTCCGAGAACAAGGCAAGCCCGGAAACAATCTCAAGCGGTAACGTTGGCTTCAAACTCGAAGGTGTCAACCTTGCAATTGAACGAGGCTCGCTAGTGATGATCGTAGGCAAGGTCGGTTCTGGCAAGTCGAGTCTTCTYAGCGCAATTCTCGGCGAGATGTCCAAAACATCGGGCATGCTCGAGATCGGAGGTCGWGTKGCCTACGTGAGCCAAGACACTTGGATCCGCAACGCYACTTTGCGTGACAACATTCTCTTCGAGCAAGASTTYGACGCYGAATTGTATGRGCGAGTGCTKGATGCGTCACAACTGGCCATGGATTTACGAGCACTWCCCAACGGAGACTCGACTGAGATCGGTGARCGAGGCATYAACTTGAGTGGTGGTCAAAAGGCCCGAGTGGCYATYGCGCGTGCCATGTATCGTACSGGRACGGACGTGTTGRTYTTGGACGATCCGTTGAGTGCTGTGGATCCGCACGTGGCTCAYGCRATTTTCGAGAAGTGCATCGTTGGTCTGGCGGGTGASCAAACTCGGTTGYTSGTTGTGAATAGCCATTATGACCTATTGRCGCATGCAGACCAAGTTGTAGTGATGCAAGACGGCGCAATCGCTGGCCACGGTTCATACAAATTTGTATTGACCCAGTTTCCACATCTTGCGTTGGAAAACACCGACACGGCAAATAAAAGCTCGGATCATGCTGACACAATTGATAGTGATTCTACGAAAATTTTGCTACCTGAAGTTAGTGAGGTGAAAGATGGCGATAACACTCACGAAGACGCTAAAGACAGGAATGACGAAGCCGCGAAAACCTCAGCAGGTCGTTTGATTCGAGCTGAGGATCGTGTAAAAGGAACTGTCGGATCTCACGTGTACAAAGCGTACTTCGATGAGACTGGAATTAATGGCTGGGTGGTGGTGCTGGTGATCAGCTTGTTGTACGCTGTGGGCCAAGGTGCACGAACCACAGTTGATTGGTGGCCTGGCCATTGGGCTCGCAACATGCCTCGCCGTGACGTGGACCCAAAGTACTCGGGCACAACGTTCGGCATGTGGTATCTCGGACTGATTGTCCTCTGTTCGATCCTGACATTGATTCGTGGAGTCACGATGATTGAGTCGTGCATGCGTTCGTCTCAGCACATGCACGACGAACTCTTCCGACGCGTGCTTCGTGCACCGGTGACTCGTTACTTTGATGTGACTCCGGTTGGGCAGATTTTGAACAGGTTCTCGAACGACTTGGATCAAATGGACACAACGCTGCCGCTCGAGTACCAGCTTTTCTTCCAGAACGTCTCCATGGCTCTCGGTTCACTTGTAGTCTCAGCTTTCGCGTCGTACTGGATTGGCGTCTCGTATATTCCCCTCTTGGTGATTTTTGTCATGACGGGGCAGTACTTTAAGAAGACTTCGCGTGAGCTCAAGCGACTGGAAGGCGTCACTAGAACTCCCGTTTACAATCTCTTCAGCGAAACCTTATCCGGTTTGCCCACGATTCGTGCTTTTCGTATGGAAGACCAATTCTCAGCTCGGAACCGGAATGTCGTGGACACAAACGCAAACATGTACTTGACGTACTGGTCTGCAAGTCGGTGGTTGGCAACTCGACTCGATCTGCTGTCGGTAGTGATCATTTTCGTGGTCACACTGTACCTCGTGGCCACGCGTGGAGAAATCGGGTCGTTGACGTCTGGAATTTCGCTCACGTACGCGCTGATGCTCACTTCGGTCATTCAGTGGGTTATGCGGTCAGTTGATCGTGTTGATAACGCTACAACGAGTGTTGAGCGACTGCTTTTCTTTCGTGAAATTGAACGCGAGAACGATGGCGGCAAGCACATCGCTGACCTGGTCACAACCGAGCAGAAGGTAACCACATATGGTCATTCATGGCCACCACAAGGTGCAGTTCGGTTTGAAGGACTCTGTCTCCGATACCGACCCGAACTTCCTCTTGTGCTCAAAGGTGTCGACATGAACGTCGCCGCCGGAGAAAAGGTCGGTATCTGCGGACGCACCGGCGCCGGCAAGAGCTCGCTCATGGTCGCGCTCTTCCGTATCTGCGACTTCGACAGCGGACGTGTGCTCATCGACGACGTCGACATCTCAACCATCAACCTGCGCGAACTGCGCCGCAGCCTCGCCATCATCCCGCAGGACCCCGTGCTCTTCAGCGGCCCATTGCGAGAGAACCTGGACCCGTTCCACGAGTACTCGGACGAGCGCATCTGGGCCGTGCTCAAGCAGGTGCACATGGCGGACAACCTGCGTCGCTGGGGTGCCGGTCTCGACTTCGAGGTGGCCGAGGGCGGAGACAACCTGTCGGTGGGTCAGCGTCAGCTCATTTGTATCGGTCGGGCACTGCTCAAAGACAGCAAAGTGGTGGTGCTGGATGAGGCCACAGCCAACGTGGACACGGCCACGGACGCGCTCATCCAGACGACGATCCAGGAGACGTTCGAGGCCAAGACGGTGCTGATCATCGCGCACCGCATCAACACGATTTTGCATTGCGACAAGATCGCCGTCATGGATGCGGGTCGCGTGTCGGAGTTCGGGTCTCCGTCCGAGTTGTTGGCCCGACCGCAGTCGGTCTTCGCAGCATTGGCAAGTAAATCGGCAACAATGTAAGGTTGCTGGTTCTCGTTTGAATGATGGATCAATCACGTTTAGTTTTCGTGAATTCATTGTTTCTTTTAGCGAAGCTCGGCCGAGAAATAGTTGCCATTCGTCTACAGGTCGGTGCGTACTTTGGCGTCGTCTGCAAGTCTATCCCAGCTCCAGCGTCGGAGCATTCGTACTGACATTGCAGCCACGGCCAATACGTTTCCTGATGCCATGCCAAGCCATAGTCCTTTGATTCCAAGGTCGCACTGGAATGCTAGCAGCGCACCAAACGGAACTCCAAAAATGTAGTACGCCAGTGCATTGATGATCGCCGCAGACTTTTGTTTGCCTGCACCACGAAAGATGCCTTGAATCACTGCGTTGAGGCCATCTGGGATCTTCTGCGGTGACATGAGAGCCATTACGTTCGAGGCTAGATCAGCACTGGCGCCTTTGTCCAGGAACAGCAGCGGGATATAACCACTTAGTGCGAAGATGAGAACCATGAAGAACAGAGTCAAGAGGAACGTGATCGTGATGGCGACGGTGCGTGCCATTCTCGCTGTCTTGGGCATGTTGGCGCCAAGACAATTGCCCACTCGAATGTTGGCAGCCACCGAAAACCCAGCAAAAGTCGTGTATACAAGCACGTCGACGTTGACCAACACGGAATGCGCTGCCACCGCCACCACACTGTCAGGTAGCAATCCGGCGAGGATCGAAAGCGCTTCGAAAGCCCACATTTCCATACCGAGCATGAGCATGCCCGGCACACCAAGACGCAAAAAGAGACCAACGTATCCTGCAGCCGCTTTGAAATCCCAGGGGTGACACCACCATTGGTGCAGGTGATGAGGTCTCCACATGAAGTACGGCACAAGGAGCAACGGAAGGAACAAGTTGCCCACACTCCTGCCGATGGCAATTCCGTTGAAACCAATCGAGGTGTGGTAGGCAAGTACGTAGCCGACTGCGACGTTGACGACGTTGCTGATAGCTGCGATGGTGACGAGTGGAGTCATGATGTTTTGAGCTTGCAGAACCTTGCGCGTGAGCTCGTAGAGGAAGAGACCCGGCACTCCTGGAAGCATCCAGCGAGAAAAATGACCAGCTAGATCTGCAACCTCTTCATTCTGGCCGAGCCACAGCAGTATGGCCTCCGTGAACGAATTGATCAGAAGCATGGGCAGAAGCAGAACCGTGAGAATCATAACTCCGGTTTGAAAGTACACGCCGATCTTTTCCAGGCGCTTGGCTCCATACGCTTGCGAGCAAAGCGTATCCAACGCTGATGCGAGCCCCAGCCCAACGGTTATCGACGTGATGTTAAGTAACTAAAAGACAATGAAACAAAGGTCAGATCACGTGAGGTGTCAAACTTTTTGATGAATGATCCTGTACCATAATGGAGAAGGTTGCAGCGTCGATATAGTGCTGCGCGTATGGCGAATCAATATTTCCAGCGAGGATGATTGACATGAATCCTGGTAAGAACTCAAGAAAAGTTGTGATCATCTACACCAAACGGCAAAGATGTTAAACCGTGACATACGGCTCTTTTTGCCTTGAAATTGCTTCGCTCACCACGGGACCAACAAGCTTGAGCAGCGTCTTGACTTCCTCTGCAGTTTGTGGAGCTGGTTCATCGGAGCGTCCACGTTCACAACCGCTTTCGGGAGAAACAAGGCTCACAAAAGACTCGTCGCTTTTTCCGTTGTGCGAGATCTGCAGACTCATCTGATTGTCTCTGTGGTCGGCAAAAACGATTGTCAGAGTGATTCAACGGCCTCAATTGCTGCGGTGCAACGCGATCAGCTGAAACATGGGGCAGTCGCCGGTGTTTTGCAATCTCGTCGTCGCGCCAGCGATGATCATTTGATGAGTTACCAGTAGACGACTTGTATCCGCGTCGACTATCTGCCCCATTCAACCACGACAGATCGCAATTTCCCAGTCATAAACAATGAGTGGAGTGCCGTATCCACTCATCAATGTTGATCAACGAGGTGTACATTAGTCGGGATGCTTGCCTTAGCTCTCTAAAGGGGGCACGCCTGACAACAGCACCGCACGTCAGTGAAAACAGTTCTGCAGTAATTACAAGGGCTTGGTGGCCATGACGAAGAAGCGCTTGAGGTTGAAAATGGTGTTGCCGTCGCTCTGCTTGGGGTACGCAGCGGCGATCATCTCCCGGTATTTGTGCTCGAACTGCGTGGCCTCCATCGACGGTTCACCCAGCGCCTTCATGAATGGACGAAGTCCGGTGGAGCTCGTGAAATCGGCCACGGGGTTGTCACCCTCGAGAATCTGGGCGTAGATCACTGCCCACATGTCGAGCTCGACGTTCTTGTCCGCAGACTTGAACAACTCGTAGTAGAAGCTCGGATCCTTCTCAGACGTGACCCACCGCACGCCAGCCACGCGGTCACTTAGCCCCAAGTGATCGGCCGCATCAACCATCCGCTGGTGACTCGGTTGCAACCGTGTGTCTGGGATCTGGAAGGCCAACACACCGCCCGGTTTCAGGAACGAGTACAGTCTCGGCAGAATCTCCTTGTGCTTCTCAGCGTTCACCCACTGCAGTGCCGCATTGGAGAAGATAAGGTCCACAGGGCGTTCGGGCGCAAACGTCTCAAAGTCCGCTTGGACGTAAGTGAATCGCTGCGTGTCGAGCGATTCGTTCTCCTTGTGCTCTCGTTGAGCGACCTCCATCATGGAAGCGGACGAGTCCACGAACGTCACGTGCGCCTTGGGCCATCGCTTCCTGTCGTCATAAAAACACGTTTAAGTGACGATCAGTTGATTTTACGTGGTGGTCCATTGCTATTTGACTGTCGTACAGGAAGGACGGGCCCATGTTGCCCGTTCCGGCCCCGAGGTCGATGATTTCCACAGAGTCGTCGGCGGTTGGTAAAGAAGAGACCCGAGCCAACAATTCCAGGGCCGGACGCAGCCGTTGGCGCTGGAACTTGAGATATTGCTGCGGTTGCCACGTTTGTGTGGCACGGGCGATGTTTTGGGCCATGGTCTACTGTAGTTGGGCTGGTCACCACGCAAATGGGAAAATGGGGAAGTGTCAATTGAGTTTAGGCGCTTTTAGTGTGAGTACATCACGAGTTTTAGCTGATGTACGAAACGTTTTCAGGTCATCGTTGATCGGTCTCGACCAATCAGAAGCGGAGGAGAACAAGAATATCTGTGGAGGGATCAGGGTTAACCAGAACCGGAACTAAGTTGCTCAGCATCACTTACCGAACTCCCATTGACAATTATTTAATTAGGAAACTGCACGATTCAATTGAGAGATTGAGTTGCTGTCTTCCAAAAACATATTTTTCTCTTCGTTTGAGCATGCTTGCGCTGTTTGTCAGCCAAGCTCACCCACATGATCCAAGTGCCCATCGTGAAAGGAGCGACTGATGATGATGTACGAGTTGGGCGATGTACTTCGACTCGGCGGATGTTGAAGTGTGTTCATCAGGGATCGTGACTGATGAACACGGTTTTGGTCCGCCTCCACCACGCCCGAAGTCATGTGGGCCGAGACGGTCGACTACATTCCGACACTACCCACGCCTTCCAGCAAGTTGTCCACGTCCGACGTGGCGGAATTGAAGAACGAGCCGTTCTGTCGCCGCCCCAATCCGTTGGAAAGTGCTTCACTGCTGTCCGTCGTCATGGCCCATTGGATCCAGCCGATGGTGTCACTCGGGGCGAATCGGGTCATGGAGTTGAAAGACATGTGGCCCATTGGCCCCAATGATTCATTCAACGCACTGGAAGCGCGCTTCCGTCAAGTGTACGACCCCAAACTCAAGTTTCACGGCATCTCGCCCGTTGCGGTAGCATACGCCAAGACTTTCAAGAAAGACCTCATCATTGTGCTCGTCGGGTCCATCGTGTACGTTGTGGCATTGGGCATGCAATCGTACGTCGCTCAAGCGCTGCTTCAGTTCTTGAACGACAAGGAGAACATCTTTAGGATTTCAAACGGCTACTGGTTGGTAGCGCTCATGACGGTCAGCTCCATCGTCGTCGTCTGCACTGTCGACTACGGGGAGAATTGTCACGGTCCTCCACCAGACGGCCTCGCAATCCTAGCCGATTGTATCAACAACGTGTGCGCTTTGGAGACAAAGAGGCGTGGTTCGCGTCCAGTATCGTCAGTGGCGTTCCAAGCTTGAGTGGGACGGCCAGTCTCGGTCTATCGGTTCGGAGAGGCGCACTCATCCAGTGTGCTTCTGGGGTTGCGCGTGGTAGCGCGAGGGACCTGATCGCGGATCATTGCTCTATAGCGGTGCGGCAAACCTCCCATTCTCAGCAATGTTGCGCGGCTTGGCCGCCGCCACCAGATAGTGTCCTTCAAAGCCTCGCATAACGCGACTGTAGCCACAGATTAAGAGCACCACACCATCGGTGTACAATCATACTTTAGAAAATGAAAAGTAGGCGTTCAGGAGAAAGACCACCAGGGCCACACCGGTCCAACCTCCCAACGCTCCTTCGGCCACATCGTAAATCACTCGAGGAAGATAAACAGCCATCGAAATCGAGAGCGACACCAGTACGTAGGCCCCAACAATGAGATCTCCAATTCGGCTTGACACGGCTCCAACCGCATCTCGCATTCCACGAGTGTAACGGCACGTCGTCGACCACGCAGCTGGCACTGCATCCGGAGTGAAGACACAAATCGTGTGATGGAACGCCTCCCACCCCTTCACACACAAGCATCCCAGCAGCCCAAATCGAGGAGCGTAGTCCTCTAGCACGGCAATAGGCACCAAAAACAGCAATACCAGCGTCGCCCAAGCATAGCTCGATGGAGACATCGACAGAGCTCCGGGACTCCGAGCAGACTGCAGGTATCGGTCTCCACAAGTCGAAAAGAAAAAGCACATCGAGGCGAAGTTCTCAAACACGCTCGCCACGAAAACCCACAGTACATTCCGTAGAGGTATAGTTACGACCCAAGCAAGCACGCCAGAAGCCACCCAACCCACGGCAGGCATCTCCAGCTCCAGCAACCACTCTAGGTATGCTTGGATCACCTCGAAGGCAACCTCTGCAGACTCCATGCCGCCGTTCCGCGAAGATTGTAGAATGAGCCGCAAAGCACTAGAAACTCTCGCCACTAGGCCACAATGGGTCCTAGTCGCAAGACGTCAATCCATCTCTCTCTTTTCTGAGGGATTCCCCAGACTACCTGTCTCAGTCTCTATGGGTTCGGCCACAAAACGAAGTGAAACTCTCCTCATTTTCCAATTTCTCCCGCCACTCCAAGACGAATCCCTCGTGGGCATGTCGTCACGCCTCTCGAACGCCGAAATTGTTCGGTTCCAGTCGTTCATCACCGAAGCCTTCAACCGTGAAGCTAGCGACAGGGCGAACGGGCGGTCCAAGAGCAATTCTGGACGCGGTTCCGCGCATGCCTCACACGCAATCCGCAATCAACGGGGCTCGAGCACCTGGACGCCATTGCTCAAAGCCTCATGGATGGCACGCAAGATCCAACCTTGGGAGGCACCGTGTTGGTGTTGCGTCCACTCTCTTCAGCGACAGGAACTCCTTCAGGTCAGGAGGGCGATCTCGAGCAAGCGCCTTCCCCCAAGGAAAGCGAGTCTCCAGCCCCGGCCACTTCCAAGTCCACGAAAGGCAAGAGTCAAGTCAAGGTTGCAGCTGTAACCAAGGCGACCAAGGGCAAGGCACCGGCAAAGCGAAAGGCCTCCGAGAACAGCTCGACTTCCGCTTCCGCTTCGAAGAAGGCGCATTCCTTTGCTGACAATGCCGTAAAGTCCAAGAACACCTCGGACGCCTCTTCAGTCTCACGCGCTGCGCTCGTCGAGGTCAGTCCGGCGGCTCCCAAGCCAGTTCGCGAAGCTGTTGATCTCGTGCTGTCCAAGTCGAAGGCAGCGGGCAAGTCACCCTGGCGTCTCGCGTACCCCTGGAAGGGTCGACCTCTTTGGTACGATCCCGTCATCTTTCCACACGTCCATCGCCTCCATTGGCGATTCTGGATGGCGCACCGTCGTGCTTTCTGGCTATGGGCATTCCACGCACCGGCCACGGCGACTGTCGCGGCACACCGTCGCAAGATCAAGTTTCGCGCCTGCCAGGCGCCTGCAGGCCGTCTCGTGTTCATGAGCGTCTGTATCGAGCCGTGGGGCTTCTACGCGTTCCTGGGAAAGCTGGACACCCAGCCAGAACTCTTTTGGTACGGTGGTCAACCGGGTCGGACCTCGAACGCTCTTCGCAATTACAAGGGTCCGTTCCCMGAAGACTTGGCKTACTTATGGCGCAAGGACCGGAACCGTTTCGACATGACCGTCGCTCATGCTCTGAACCCCAACTCCATCGACTCCTGGAGTTACCCAAGTATGCGTTCTCTCCTCGAGACCACCGACGCGCTGAACCCAGCGGCGGACCCCGAGAACCGATTGTCGGACCGAGCTTTGGCACGCGTGCGTCGAGACGTCATGTCTGCTTACGTTCCATCGACGAAGTGGGCGGGTAAGAAGACCGAAGACCCGTGGAAAACACTGGTCAACAGTAACCGCATCAAGCTGATTCAAGACTCCCTTATGAAGAAGCTAAACGAGGACACGCACAAGACCCCGAAGGCCGTTGAGATCACACCTTCAGAAGCAGCCACGTCCGATTATTCGGATCTCGAAGGATCAGAAGTCGAGGCCGATGAAGGCGTCGACGATGACGACCTCGCAGGTCAGTCAGATGACGACAACGCTCAAGAAGACTGAGCTCTCCATTCCCCTTTCCTTTAACTCATAATAACAGCGTTCCACTCCTCCATTCAATCATCTTGTTCCCTTTTGCCACTTTGGAGGAACACCTCGTCCTTCCTTTTCACTCGGTGGAACACTTCATCCACCGGAACTTCCATATGTAAAAAATAAAATCCACACACTCCGCACTCCAGCGCGACTCCATGAATCGCGCTCCTACTCCAAACCACTCGTGCTTTAGAATAGGATTTCATCTTCGTCCACGCCCGCGTTGGCTTCCACCAACCGAGCACTACGACGTAATTCAGGTAAACCCTTCTTCTTCCGTTCCTCATCCTCGAACGCTCTCACTAGAGCTTCGTGGTCGGGTACTAGCGCTGAACGGGATAGCCAGAACGTCTCATACGTCGCCGTCAGAGCTAGGTACTGCACTTGCTGTCCCTTTCCTCTTTGCCACGATATCCACAATAGGAGAGGACACGTTCGTCAGAGCCGTCTCCTCTTCACCAATTGAGAGACGCTCCACGAAACTAGTAGCAGGCAGGTCACCTTCCGCCAGGGGGCCCTCTTCGCTCCCTTCGGCAGCCTCGCCCGGAACGCTATCAGGAATTCCATCGGCGTAGGGTCGACTCCACTTGCCCCAGAACCTCTTCAGACGGTTCACATTGATCGTCATGACCTTGTTCGGATGACTCGGGATGGCAACCTTATAGGCGTTCTCCCCGCCTTGGCCAACAACACGATAAGGGCCGTGCCGCGAAAACGCCAACTTCTTGGTTTTCTTCTCTCCGCGTCGCGCTCGGAAATACTGGTAGACCCAAACGGCCTCCCCTTCGGCATACGAGACCTTTGACTGACCCTCTAGACGTTTCTCGTGACGATCTTGAGCCTTAATTAGCTGTCGCTCCACCAGCCGACAAGAATCTCGCAGCGAGTTGTACAACTTCCGCCTATATGACGCAACCTCGTTGCTCTTCCAGTCTTTGCCCGTGTTCAGGAATGCCAGAACAATCGGCAACACCGGGTCCCTTCCGTAYAGGCTGAAGAACGGCGAATCTCCCWAAGTCTCGTGGTACGCCGTTCGATACGCGAACAGCACCCTCGGCAAGTATATGTCCCAGTCGGTCTGAGTCTCGTTGACATACATACTGAGCATTCCGATCAGGGTCCCATTGAACCGTTCCACCAACCCCTGCGTTTGGGGGTGGTAAGCTGCACCGTACAACTTCTTGATTCCCAAAGTGTCATACAGCGACCCCAGGTTGGAGACAAAGTTGGTACCGCGATCGCTCAGCAGCTTCTCGGGCACACCATGTCGACAGATTACCCCTTCAATCATGGCGTCCACGAACGAGATTGTGTCAAGAGAGGCTACCGCGAACGCCTCAGCCCATCTAGTGAAGTAGTCTACAAACACCAGGATGTACTTATTCCCACGCGGCGTAGTCACCAAAGGTCCAATAGCGTCCACCACCAATAATGAAAAGGGGCCGGACAGTTCTTGTATCGGCATCCTTTGCATGAGTCCTGCTCTCCAAGGTCTGTGACCTTTGCCTCCTTCACAGATGGAGCACTCACGCACGTATTCCACAGCGTCCTTCTTCCAACCGTGCCAATAAGCGTGACGCCGCACCTTGTCGACCGTCTTTGTCTTGCCCAGGTGGGCTGAGAAGATGTCGGCATGGCAGTAATGCAGCACGGTCTCGATGAAAGGCAACGGTACGGCCGGGACCACGATCGTCCGTGCTGGACCGGCCCGAGCACCCAAGTGGACTCGCCTCATCAACACACCGTTCCTCAAAACGAAGTGCGGAGCCATTTTCAACACGCTTACCCTCAATTGAGGATCCAAAGCTAATGCTCCATTTAGCAAGAACGCCTTCAAAGCAAGCATCCACGGAGTTCGTTCCTGCTCAACAACGAACTTGTCGCAGTCAAGGCCAAACGCATCCACAGGAGAGGGTTCCACTGTTATCTCTCGCCCCTGCAAGTCTTCTTCTTGTTCCTCTTGCGTTAGGCGTTCTTCCGTCCCAGGATCCGTTCCTACCACTCTCGAAGGCGCTTCCGGAGTAGTTGCCGGAGCTGCTATGGTCGACTCCCCGACTTCGTCCGAAGTACTCTCACCTTCAAGTTCGTCACTCACCTCCTCATTCAGGATATCCGCCATTCGGATTACCGCAATCACGGTCGAGTTGGTGCGATGATGTAGTCGGGATAACCCATCCGCATGACCCATCGAAGTTCCAGGCTTGTGGAACACCTTGAACCGCAGTTGCGACAGCTCCATAGCCCAGCGAGCGAGTTTCGCGTTCGACGTTCTTGTGGTCTCACCAAAGATCCAAGTGAGAGCCTGGTGATCCGTAAACAAGTCAAACTCGGCATGGTCGAGATAGCATGTGTCGCCCACACGATGCCCCAACGTTCTATCTCCGTCGTCCCACTTGTCTTGTTCACCCAGTTACGTTGGGAGCCGATCAGCATCTTGCTAGCGTAGGCAATCGCGCGGTCACGTCCTTCGACCTCTTGCATCAGGCATGCCCCTACGGCTAAATGCGAAGAATCCACGTATAGTCTGAACCTCTTAGTAAAATCAGGGTACACCAAAATCGGAGGCTTCACTAGGGCTCGCTGAAGCTGGCGGAAAGCTGCGTCGCAGTCTTCGTCCCAGCGGAACTCAACATCCTTCTGCTTCAGGCGTTCCAATGGAGCCGCTATTGCAGCGAACCCAGGTATATACCGCCGAAAGTAGCTCGTTAACCCCAAGAATGCTCGTACTGTATGCAAATCGTGAGGCTTCTCGACGTTCATGACTGCTTTCACCTTCTCAGGATTCGGCAATATCCCTGAGGGAGTAACAATATGACCCAAGAATGCAACTTGGTCTCGGCCCCAGTGACATTTCTTCATTTCCAGCTTGAAACCCGCACTGCGGAACCGTTCAATACTTGTCGTAGGCGTACCAAGTGAGTAGGGAAGTCCTCACTGAAGACCACATAGTCGTCCAAATACACGAGGCACGTCCTCCATTTCAGATCCACGAGGACGTTCTCCATGAGGCGTTCAAAGGCTGGTACCGCATTGCACAACCCAAAAGGCATAACTAGCCACTCATACAGGCCGAATTTGCTGGTAAACGCTGTCTCCTCCACACTGTCCGAAGCCATGGGCACGTTCCAATATCCCGAAGCAATGTCCATGGTCGAGAAGAGCTTAGCGTTGCCCAAGACGTCCAAGATGTCATCAATCAAAGGCAATGGGTAGCAGTCCTTGACCGTAACAGCGTTCAGCTTCCTATAATCAATACAGAAGCGAATTCCTCCGTCTGGCTTTCGAATCATCAATACCGGACTAGCCGAAGGGCTGGTCGATGGCCGAATTAGGCCAAGCTCCAAGTATTCTTGAATCTCGGCCTCCATCACATCGCCTTCTGCCTTCGAGACTCGATAAGGTTGCTGCTTAATTGGAGCGTGCGTTCCTGTATCGATGCTGAAGGTCAGCAAGTCGGTACGCCCCGGCTTCTTCGAAGCCTCGACGAACATGTCACGGAAACTCTTCAATAGCTCGACAAAGAGCGCCTGCTGCTCGCTATCAAGGGACGAATCTTCGAAGTTCACCTTAAAATCGTCCTCGCGTTCCTTCGCAAAGGCGGCAGCCATCTCTTTCGCCTCCTTGCTTTCTTCCTCCATTGAGTTTCCCATGCTCGAACTAAGAACCGCACTAATGCCACGCTTGTCACGTCTCCCTTCCTCAGAGTCTGCTTCAAAGGCGGACTTGGGGACCACAGTCACTGTAGCGACGAACGCCTTGGCCCTTAGTTCGATCGTTTCCGTCGAAGCGTTACAGACTTCGACCAACACCTGATCATTAGTCACAGTGCACAGCGTTCTCGCAACTCGGAGCGACTCATCCATCCCAGGAACACCTTCTACTAGCACAGTCGACCGGTCCTTTAATGCTCCACAAACGCTTGCTTTTACCAACGCTTGGTTACCTGGCTTTAATAGCACTGTAGAAGACACGGCCGCAGCATAAGTCTCCTTGACTCGCGTTTCTCCCAGTGGAATCACATCACCGCTCTCTTTTAGCGTCATCGTCAGTTCCTCGAGATCGATCACAGCTCGGAACGCTCGCAACGAGTCCATCCCCAAAATCACCTCGACTGGCAGTCGGTCAGCGACAACCAGAGTCAATGTCTTCTCCAGAGAACCTAATCGGACGGGGACGTCAAGGATACCTCGAATCTTAATTTCGTGGCCAGAGACGCTGTCAAGACTGCCGTGGTAGGGTCGAAGAGAGCTAAGGGAGCGTCCAATACGCTTCAGCACACGACCCTCGATCAGACTAGCAATTGCACCGGTGTCCACCAGCATCTCMGTCGGGCAACAGTCTATGAACCCATCCGACAAGGCCTGAACTCCTCCCRCACTGCAAATTACGCGTTTGCCCTCAGGCACCACGCGTTCTTCGTCTTCATACTCGCCGCCTGGATCAAACACGCGGAGCAAAGGTCGCTTCCGCGACTCCGCGAACTTTCGCGCGTTCATGGCGTACACGCCAAGAGACTCTTCGGCTGCCACAGCACTGTCCTTTGAGTCCGCTCGCGCACTTAGCACCTCGCTGGAACTAATTGTAGCCGCGTTTGATTCGACCGGCTCGGAACGTCTCGCGTTCCGAACTTGTAACTTCTCCCGAATAGAAGTAGCTTCTTGAGCATAATATCGTTTAGCCCACAGTAGCGCCTTAGCCAGGAACGCCTCACTTAGCGCTCCTCCTACCTCCACGAGGTAGCCTCTTAATTCCTTCTCGTCGAGCAGAATAGTTTTGTCTCGCACGGGTGGCACCTCGTTACCGGCACCTACACATTCGACCGCTCCTTGATTCCCTCTCGAGAGATCTTGGTCCTTGATCTCCTCTTCCTTCAGGGACTCATAGATTCGAGCTCGAATTCTGGAACGCCACCTGAACGGGATAATCGCCTCGTATTCCGACTCGACCTTGACATGCACGAGCCCTGCATCTTCGAGACTAACACACACATTTCGGGCAACCTCTCGCTCAGTGTCTTCCGTGTTCTCGACTTCCTCGTCGGCACTCTTGCTTCCCATTTCATCAGTGACGACCGCCACTGTCGACCCAACAGGCGTTCCGTCATCTTGTCTCTCGGGCGTCCTGAAATCCCGGTTGGCCCGCTTAGCCCCCTCCGCTTTCTGTAATTTCTGGGCGTACCAGTCCAACCAATACTCAGGATCTGCCAATTCTCCCGACGAAACGTCCTTCGTTCTTTCCAGCACTTCAACCGGAATCCCCAGCGTTGCACTCAAATCCTCAAGCGCAGGTTCGCTTGCTCCTCGGCGTTCTTCTCGATCCTTTGTTGAATCTTGGCGTCATCAATCGGGAACAGCCGATCCTCCAGCTCCTTGTTGTACTCCTCGGGTTCACCCGCTGCATTCACGTTCTCACCCTTTTCGAGCATATCCAGCTCATAGTCGGTGCAGAAACGCCTGTAGCGATCCTCGGATGCCGTGCCCTTAGTACTCTCTTCCTCGACCTCGGCTTCGTGGACACCAGAATCCTTCTTTTCCACGCATACAACTCCAACCGTAGTAGAAACCCGTTCCACTAGCGCACATTCTGCGTCTTCCACATCGGTGCCAAGTGCCATTTCGACCGTCAACGGGTTACAGACCGACGCGTCCGCCTCCCCTCCATAGTCACACTTCACCTTATCCTCGTGCATCGCTTCAGAGCGTTCCGTTACTCTATCAGCGCCTGCCAATGCTGACTCAGGCAATTCCAATCTTTCGTCCTTCCAATTTTGACTATCCACCCGTTCCGTTAGGGGATCCGTCTCAATAGACGTAGGCATCTCCGATCCTACGTCTCCAAATACAGCCAAACCACCCCGTTCCGTTAGGAGGTCTGCACTTCCAATTATCAGTTCATCATCCACATTTTCCTTCGATATCTGCTCAGCAAGAACGCTTTGAGCATCTTCAACATCCCGCACTTCCCGTCCAGGAGCCTTTCCCTCTCCACCAGCGATATCAATCACCGGTGGACTGCTACTCCTGCTTGTGTCGCCAACTAGGCAAGAGGAAGCAGCGACACTTCCTTCCCCTTCCTCCTGCCCCCTTCATTGTTGGGACCGGTTAGTGGGAACAGCCGTTCCGTCCGCCGTCCTCATCAAGCCTTTCAACCGTTCCAGACCGGGACACCTGAGCATCGTATGACCCTTATCCCCACAGAGATAACATTCAGGCGTCCGGCGTTCTCCACCTCGATAGCCTCTTTGCGGCTGTGGCTGTGGCAGATTGCACTCCATCGAGTAATGCCCTAGTGTTTGGCAGCGATTGCAACGGCCCCTTCCACGAGGACACGTTTCGCGACTACAACCTCGCAGCTGACAACGGCCGCAAACAACCTCACCCTCAGTCGTGCGCGTGTCGGGCCCCATGCGGATACGAAGCGAACCGCTAGGCGTTCCTCCCACCCCACTCGTCGGGTTCCGAAGAGCATTCTGCACAGGAGCCACTGCGTTCACGTGTCCATTTGAAGGCTTCCTTGCGTTCTGCTGAACCATCATCTGGTTTAGTTGCTGCAGTTGTTGCAACATCTGCGACTGCGTCGACGCTTCAACTTTGGCATTCAAACCCTTGGAACCGTCCTCAATGAACTCGTCGTCCTCCTCAACCGGCAGGTGCAAATTCTTGTACAACAGGAGCGCACAGGCCTCCGGAATAGAAGTCACCATGCTTGAGTTTAGCATTGCCTTCATTTGTTTGTTCCTGAGGCCGTCGAGGAAGAACTCGAAACGCATGCGCGGCTCGTCGTAGATGAGTGCCTCGCACATGGTGCGAGATCCGATCCCCCCATTCTTCGGCAGACTCGCCCCTGTTCCTCTTAGCCGTCTTGAGTCGATTCCAGAGTTGCACAGGCGTCTGACAGATGAAGCGATTGTGAAAGCGAACTCGCAACGTTTCAAAGCTGTCGATCCGGGAATTACACCACCATTCCTGCCCCACTTTACCCTTGAGGCACTGCTCGAACGCAGTCAAACGCATCTGGCTACGTGCACTTCTCGAACGACCTCCAGAACGCAGCCGCCCTTTCACTCGCGGCGGAGTCGGAGTAGAACGGAACGATAACCTTGACAGCGTTCCGCAATTCAGTAGGGATACCGATCACCGGGTAGTTCCTCGCAGTGTAATTCGCAGTAGGGGCACCTCCGTAGCCACCACCTTGTACACCTGGCACTCCAGAAGCATACGCTCCTTGAGGTGGCGGTACTCCCGCACCAACTGAGTAGCCGCTCCCTTGAACAGGCACTTGGTAGTTTCCAAATGTCGCTGCTCCTTGAGGAACCGCACCTTGTTGTCGGTTCTGACTCCAAGCAGGTCCTTGCAAACCCACGCCGCTCATCATAGCTGCGTTATTCACTGCTGCACTTGTCACTCCACTCACACTAGACGGAAGAATATGCGCCTGAGTTGGACCCGCGGCCGCCTGTGCAGGTAGCGTTCCGGCAGACGCGTTCCAGCCGGCACTAGGGACCATGGGCGGTTGGAACGGAGGGTAGAACGCTCCCTGAGCAGGAACTTGCGCGCTCGGGTTGCCTCCGTACGCACTGGGAACCTGAATCGACACTCCGCCGTACGACGGAATCGCCGCCATCGACACTCGAGCCGGGGTAGCCATCGGTGTCGGCGGTACGACCATCGGAGTCGCTGGCACGCCCGGTTGCATCGTAAGACCAAGAGAGTACGGAGAGTACTGAGGCGGAGCCGACAATGGTCGAGACGTGGCCGCCATGGTTGGAGGAGGTAGCGCCGGCGTTGACGCGCCACTCCCCGTCGAGTACATCCGCAACGCTTGGCTCATCGCCTCCATCAAGAACGTTCGGAGGGCCGGGTCCGTCCCGGTAGCGTCAGGCGCGACGCCTCCGTTCCCCATATCCACCGGCGGTGGAACGCCAGTCATTGCCATAGACGCGGGTCCATTTCCGCTCGCCTGTCCAGGTGGTCCAATCATCGTTGGCGTCTCAGCCGTAGCATTCTCCACAGGCAGCAATGACGGCCTCGCTGTGGCCACCGAAGGCGTGACTGTACGGGGTTCTTGGCCCTGCGTTCCAGCTGACTGCATTCCGCGCTGGTCGGGTCGCTCACTTTGCGCAGGCTGACGCGCCAAGAGATTCAGGAACTCTTGGATAGTCTCTCGACCTCGCGGCGTCTCCACAGACGTCCCTTGATCTCCTCCTTCTTCTTCCATCGGTCTCGGTCGATGCTGTGTTCCGAGGTCGTCGTCCCAGCCTCGGGCGACCCTCATGGGCGTCCCATCTTCACCCTCGACGCGCGTGACTTCTACGGGGTGCGTTCCACCCTCGCGTTGATACTCGACCGGCCCGGGTGCCTCGTCCTCAAACGGGGCCGGCCCGCCGTCTTCCACGCCGTCGTTCCCTTCATCCGGCCCTTCGCCGGACACGTAGTGTGAGCTCATTGCCTGACCCACACTCCTTTTCTTCGCCTTGTCCTTATCGTCGCACGCTCCGTCGACTCGACTATTCCCACACCCTTTTCAATTCGGCAAAGAAGTACCCTGCTTCTCCACCAAACTGTCGCGGTCTTCTCCGTAAATCGGGGTCGTGTACTTGCGTAGCCGRAAGAGAAGGTATGGGAAAGAACTTAGAGAAATTATAAAGCTTTGTTGTTGTTCTTACGAAACAAATTCACGACTGAAGCAGTCTACCAGTAGCAAAGCTACCCTACAGACCGCAATAGAGCAATGATCCGCGATCAGGTCCCTCGCGCTACCACGCGCAACCCCTGGATGAGTGCGCCTCTCCGAACCGATAGACCGAGACTGGCCGTCCCACTCAAGCTTGGAACGCCACTGACGATACTGGACGCGAACCACGCCTCTTTGTCTCCAAAGCGCACAAGTTGTTGATACAATCGGCTAGGATTGCAAGGCCGTCTGGTGGAGGACCGTGACATGGATCCAGCCGATGGTGTCACTCGGGGCGAATCGGGTCTTGGAGTTGAAAGACATGTGGCCCATTGGCCCCAATGATTCATTCAACGCACTGGAAGCGCGCTTCCGTCAAGTGTACGACCCCAAACTCAAGTTTCACGGCATCTCGCCCGTTGCGGTAGCATACGCCAAGACTTTCAAGAAAGACCTCATCGTTGTGCTCGTCGGATCCATCGTGTACGTTGTGGCATTGGGCATGCAATCGTACGTCGCTTAAGCGCTGCTTCAGTTCTTGAACGACAAGGAGAACATCTTTGGGATTTCAAACGGCTACTGGTTGGTAGCGCTCATGACGGTCAGCT
Organism: Phytophthora cryptogea; assembly: GCA_000468175.2. Classification (NCBI taxonomy): domain Eukaryota; phylum Oomycota; class Peronosporomycetes; order Peronosporales; family Peronosporaceae; genus Phytophthora; species Phytophthora cryptogea. The sequence goes on from KV741625.1 coordinate 27,155, forward strand.
CCATCGTCGCCGTCTGCACTGTCAACTACGTTTCTTCACCACCTCGAGGATCGGCGCAAACATTCGGTCATTGACCATGACACTCGTCTTTGACAAGGCCTTACTCTTGTCCAGTGCTGCACGACAAGAGTATTCGGCTGGGGAGGTGCTGACCCTCATGAGTGTGGACGCTGAACGAGTCTTCACTGCGGTGCTGCAGAGTCCGTGGCACGTCATGGGACCACTCGCGTTTGTCGTCTCCATTACGATGATCGGTATTCTGCTCGACGCGTACTCTGCGTTGGCTGGCGCTGTTGTGCTGGTGGTGGTCATGTGGATCACGGTCAAACAGGGAGACCGTATCGCACACTTGCAGCGCAGACTGTTGGAGGTCGTTGAAAAGCGGGTCAAAGTCACGTCGGAGGTTCTTCAAGGGATTCGAGTCATGAAGTTTTACGCGTGGGAGGAACTACTCGCCCAACAAGTCGAGAACCTTCGCGCTCAAGAAGTAGGTTTCTTACGTCGGTTCCATTCGTTCCAGGTGATGAATACGGTCATGTTGTTCCTCACGCCAACGTTTCTGTCGGGGGTTACCCTTGGACTGTACGTGCTGCTTCACAGCACTATCGATATCATCGAGGCATTCACGTTGATCGCCATGGTGAATGTGTGCCGAACTGCGCTGCTCCAGCTTCCGCAGGTCATTTCTAGTTTCTGCAAGGCGAGGATTTCGTTGTCACGGATCGATGCGTTTCTTAACAGCGACGAATTCGTCACCAACTACCCGCTGCTCTCGGATTCAACACCATTCAATGCAATGGCAAGCAGTCCCAACCGGCAGCCACTCATTTCAAGAGACTGCGCTGAAGAAGAAACCAGGTCCATTAGTCGAGGGAACATTTCGTTCCGAGATGCGAGTTTCAGGTGGCCTGCAACAGCCAGCGATCTCGTTGTTGTCACTCCTGCAGTCACTGAAGGTCAACCTGAAACGGAACTAGAGGCGTTCAAAACAAGCGCAGAAGCTTCTCACTCTCATCATAAAGAGACCGAAGCAGACTCTTTCAGTCTTGAAGGTGTCAACCTTGAAATTGAGCGAGGTTCTCTCGTGATGATCGTTGCCAGAGTCGGATCGGGCAAATCCAGCCTCGTGAATGCCATCCTCGGAGAAATGCCACGCACATCCGGTATGCTCGAGATTGGGGGACGAGTAGCCTACGTGAGCCAAGACACATGGATCCGCAACGCCACGTTGCGTGACAACATTCTCTTTGAGCAAGAATTCGACGCCAAATTGTTCGCGCGAGTGTTGGATGCTTCACAACTGGCCATGGATTTACGAGCACTGCTCAACGGAGACGCGACCGAGATCGGTGAACGAGGCATCAACTTGAGTGGTGGTCAAAAGGCCCGAGTGGCTATTGCGCGTGCCATGTATCGTACCGGGACGGACGTGTTGGTCTTGGACGATCCGTTGAGTGCTGTGGATCCGCACGTGGCTCACGCGATTTTCGAGAAGTGCATCGTTGGTTTGTCGGGTGATCAGACTCGGTTGCTGGTGTTGAACAGCCGCTATGACTTGTTGCCCCATGCAGACCTTGTTGTGGTCCTTGAAAATGGTGTTGTGGTAGCTCAAGGAATGTACCAAGAGGTTCTCGAGCGATTCCCAGTCCTCGCAACGAATGCCGGTTCTGATACAAGTGAATACAAGACTGTTGTTGATGATACTTTTGACGTGGGCAATGATAATGCGATGTCCGGACCAGCGAATTCACCTGACGAAAGCGTGCTCTAGAAGGACGAACCGGCAGGACAGCTAATCCGTGAAGAAGATCGAGTACGAGGATCCGTTGGAGGTCACGTGTACAAGACGTACTTCGACGAGTCGGGATTCAATGGGATTCTTGTGGCGATGTGGCGTATTGCGCTAGCCAAGGTGTGCGTACCGTTGTGGACTGGTGGCCAGGTCATTGGGCCCGAAACATGGTGCGTTTCGGCGTTGATCCGACTTACTCTGGTACAAATTTTGGCATGTGGTATCTAGGGCTATTTGTGCTGTGTTTAATCCTGACTTTGGCTCGAGCGCTCACGTTGATTGCATCCTGCATGGCAGGGAATGGTAAATACAATAGTCAATTATACTGCGACAAAGTAAGCGTCCGTAGTTGTCATCGCAATACGAGCTAACACAATAGTAGTTATGGCAATCACTGCAATGTATTGATTAGTTGCAGGAAGATTACCAAGCTTAATCCTCGTCACCTTTGATGCAGCCGAGAAGCATGGCGCTGGTCCACAGGTCACTGTTTGCGCGCAAAAACATCATCCTTTCGAAGTTCGCGGGCAGGGTCGATGAGCGCAGCGAAGTCAATACCAGCTTACATCCCGAGAAAAGACGCTCGCATGCGTTGCTCGTCGGGGGCACGCAGCTTAACAGCGTGTCGTACTGAGCGACGGTGCATTCTGGGCGCCGTTGTCGCTTAGCCTGCCGCAGAATTGTCGAGGCAAAGTCGTCTCGAGTGCGTGGTGGGGGGCTTGGCTCGCTTGGTTCGACAACAAATTTTTCAACAGCACGCTGTTCAACGGCAGCCAGCGGAAGCTCGTTTTGAAGCTTAACAATGGCAGACTCAAAGGCTGGAGAGTGGATAATAGCAGCGTTTGGCTTGAGATATGTAGCCACGACTGGGTACTTCTCCGTGCATGCATCGAAAAGGATTGCCATCGTACACCTCTCAGCTTGCAACTTGATGCGGACGCTGTCCAGCTCCTTAAGCTTCTCGACAAGCGTAACAATGCGCCGGTGAGCGTTTCCACGAGGGACATGCTCCTCCACCGCGCTAACTGTGAGAATAGAGTCCCGGATCTTGACGTAG
>AUWJ02020796.1:0-12770 GCA_000468175.2 Phytophthora cryptogea
CTCGGCGCTGGATTGTCGTAATCGTTCCACTCGGCGGATTACAGCCGCCCCGGCTCACTTCAACGCCTTACTTTAGTCAAGTCAATGGATCGCCACAGGTGACTAACCTGCGCTACAGCTTCGTTCACTCACTTCGGCATTTGCCTTATACCCCTCAAGCCCCCCAGCCCACCACTCCCTCCTCCACCTCAACCGTCATGGGCGTCCTCCTCCTCCTCAGTCTGCTGCGCCGTGCAAGTCGCCGTCATCGCGACTGCCAGCAGGACTACGACCGCGAGCTCCGACGCGAGCACCGCCGCCAGTGCAAACGCCAGCGTCGGTGGCAGCGTCGGCATCCGCATTGCCCTGCACCGACGCCCACCGCAGTGCCAGTCGTCGTGCAGCCAGCCATGTACCAGCAGCAGCCGACAATGCAGCAGGCCCCGATGCCAATGTACGACGCGGCCAGTCAGAAGCTGACAGCAATGACAGCGCATGACGTCGCAGTCTAGACGCAGTCACTACAAGCAGGCGCAGATTCTCTCAACAACACGGGTACTGCGCACCAAAATAGGAGATCTAGATATTGCACAGCACCGAGTGCCAGCATTACGCCCCCGCTAGCTTGGATTAACAAAAATGAGTATATACTTCACGATAATGTTTGCTTTACTTCTTGCTCTTTCTGGTAGCTTCTAAGGAGTAATAACTTGAAGAAGTATGGCTTGCAGTTGTTGATTTTGTGTGGACTCGCTCGCCCATGAAGAATTTTACCTCTTCATGGGCAAGCAATCCCACACAAAAAAGGATTAAAATCAATCGGGTCGGCGAGCAATTACATTGCTTTGATTATATGTAAGGTTTGTCGGATATCTACAGCAAAATGCAACGTTGGTTGACCTTCATCTGTAAACACTACCACTACCTTGCGCAACGGAGGATTAGATCGTTAGCGAAGGTGTCTGTATGTTTGGTTCATGTGCTGCGCTGACCGGCGGAACTTCGACAACCTGTACGCGAGGAGGTGGTGCTTGGGAGGAAGTCGGGGTCTCACGAAGGTCGTAGTTGTCATCTTCCCTCTCTTGGTTTTTGTCACGTCGGCGGCGGATGCAGCAACGCACTACAGGAATGAGCAAGAGAAAGCACATGCGGCAGTCTGGGATGGCAGTCTATTGAAGAGTAAGCGAAATGGAAAGTGAAACCTGAACTGACGACCGCAACTCAACACAAATTACAGCATTCGGTTTGCACATGTAGTAATCAGGGCAACGTAGTCGTTTACGACTTAGCACTCCTTGATATTCCACAACCCAATTTACAGGTGACAGCCCAAGCTGTTTGTATAACTTTGTCACGCATAAAGAGCGAGCACACACAAAACTTTAGCATGGAGTCAACAAGTCTAGTCCGTTTTTGTAGTCTTTATCTCCTCTGGTTCGCCTTTGGCAGTGGGATGCAACCAATTCTTGTACGAGTAAGCCGAGGCACCAAGCATCTGTTCCAAATGACGATCGAGGCATTTCTCGATACTGCAAAGATGGCGGATATATGCCAATTTGGTCCACACAGCACGTTGGCCGCCTTCGATGTAATGCGCCATGTCTTGTACAGTTGGGTTCAAAATGGCCTTGATGCCGATCGATTCCAGGAATCGAAAGTCGGGAATAATAGTCACGTTGCCCGAAAAGTTTTGCTTGAAATATGAGCTGAATTGGTGTCCGTAGATCTTCGGAAAGAGGCCCAAAAACGCGAGCATCTTGAGGCGATGACGCACGTCGCCAGCGATTACGCTCTCCAGCTTGTGGAAAATGCTTTTGCTGTTGCTGGGCTTGTCGATTTCATCGCTAACAAACGGCACGACGTGAGGGTTCACTTGGGAGACGATAAAATTTGTGACGTCGAAACCACTTGCCATTGTTTCCATGGGCAAGTCGTGCTGGATGCTGCCGTCCACCCATTCCTTGTTCAGTGACGCATAGGGAACGATATTGCCCTGAAAATCGCGAGCCATTAGCTGCTTCCCTTTCATAATGCCAGGGAGGGAGCACGATACAGCGACAGCGCTCCAAAGTAGCACGTGAGGAGTGTTGATATGACTCAGCAGCAGCTTCTTTGGTCCTTTGTGGCCCGTGATATCCGACGCCGACACCGTAATGCACACGTGACGACCTGTCTTCAAGAATGCGTCCTGGAATGTGTAGTACATCGTTTTGTCTTCGGCATTCATAGGTTCACTGTAGTAGTGCTCCGTGGTGCGTTCAAATTCTGACGATGCCACAAGAAATCCTGTTTTCACACAATGTGCAAGCTGCTCCAAAAGCGGCGGGAACCAGCGGATTCCTAGTGGAAAGTATCGCGTCGAGATATCGCTCACCAACACTTCATTTAGCAATTCATCATTGGTCCTGCATGCAGTAAAAGCCGCCGTAATCGAACCACCAGACGAACCCGAAATGACATTGGGAAGCACATTCGCATCCAGCAGCGCACGAATAACACCCATGTGATACATTGCAATAGCGCCACCTCCGCTCAAGCACAGCGCTGTAGAACCAAATGACTGCTTCATCCGGCGGAAGAAGCGTACCTTTTCGGTATGAGGGAACTTCTCTTCGCTCATTTCTGCGAGAGTATCCAATGCTCGAATGACCAATGCATTGTACTTGGTGATCGCAGTCTTGGTACCAGAATTGCATTCCAGATGTAGGCTCGGTGAGTCCACGCCCAGCTCGTCGCGCATGACAGTCGATGCCACAATGTAGCGCAGTTCGTCCACATTCATTTTCTCGCCAGCATCGAGAGCGCGTGTCAACGTCTCCACGTTGCGTCGCATCTGCTGGAAGTCGCAGTGCTCCGTATCCTGCGCTCGAATTGTCGTTTTCCAGTTATCTTTGCCTTCGAGTACATCAAGATACTGCGCCATCTGTTTCCACTCGCGGTAGCTCTTGGTAGTCTTCATAAGTCGACGCAGTCTCTCCGCCTGGTGGTCGCGCACGCGAAACAGGCCAACGTACACGCTCCTCACAACCAAAAGCACTTGCTTCACTATTTTCACCGAGACGTACAGCGAGAGGGACAGCACAATTCGCGCCATTTGATACAGCGCGACGACCCACTGCAAGATGATGACAATCTGCAGGCCACAGAACCAGCCCACCCACTTGTACTTGCGCACCAGCAATATCACTGCAGCAATAACAGCCACCACAGCTAATGGCCGTGCGACCACGTGCGGGTCCGACAAGTCTTCGAGCTTGGTGTGTCGGAGACCTTGCACCACCATCCAGAATTCCGCCAGAGCTTCGTTCCCCAAAGCCAATACAATTGCCCAACAGCGCTGCCAATGCTCGCCCAGGTGTGCGGGTGCGTCGGCGAGCCATCCAAGCAGCGCCTCGGCCACGTAACTGCCCAGTCCAAGCACCACGAGCGTGCCGCCCACGACGTTGGCCACGAACTGCGCGAAGCGGTTCGAGTCCTTCCACTCGGCCTCCTCCCGCAGCGCCCGCTGGAGGTCCTCGAGGCTGCGCTTCTTGTTCATCGGCGAGCTGCGCTGCATGGTGATATCGGAGACCGCTGCGCCAAGATCGACTTGCGAGACGCTCGACGGATTGGAAACTGAACGTCGGCCTGTCTCGCGCCGAAGGGGGTCCGGCCCATGACTTGGCGTTTGTATGCTTCGAGCCATGACATCCTACTGTCATCAGCGACGCTGGGACTCGGCGACAGGCTTGGCAAGACCTGCAACATTGTTTGCAGGTCACGACGGAGCCACGACGCTGCGGTAGACTCGGCCTCGAGATAACACCACGGAGTCGACCAGGCGGATGAGGCGCATCACGGCCTGCACTTGGACCGCATCTGGCGCCTCGGCGGTGTCGGTGAAATGCGTCTTGAAAGACCAGAGCACGGCGTTCGAGAGCTCCGTCAATATGATCTCACGGACGGCGGTCGAGTACACACCGACAGGACGCTTAGCTACGTCGTCTTCAGTTGGTTCCGATGCCCACGCGGCTTGCAGCTTGTCCAGCACCTCAACGTCTGCGTGCAGAGGTGACCGGGTCTTCAGTGCTGCTGCTCGCAACGCCTCGTTGTCAATGACACCAACAGCTGGCTGCGGTTTTCTCCGGCGGATCCGTGCGAGCATCGCATCTCGGCGAGCTGCGGCAGCATCTGATAGTTTCGGTGGCGAGGCAGGAAGACGCTGTAGCAGATCTCTGACCTCGCTGTTCAGTAGTCGCAGCATCTTCTTCGCCTGCAACAACACTAGTGATTAGTCCTTGTCGCCCTTACCAGTAAGTAACGCAAGTGCTCAAGCTCACCTGCTTCAAACGGTGATAGAGCGGAAACACCGACGAGAACGTGGGGGTATCCGCAACCTGTTGAAACTTGGGTGACTCCACCTCCATCTTCTCCAGCATAAACTCCATCAACCGTTGATACCCGCCTCTCAGCCTCCCCACTTGCTTCGGAAAAGACGTCTGAATGCGAGCCACTGGCGTATCCATCCTTCCTCGACCTCCGACGTCTTGCTGCAGAAGTAATTGCCTCCTCTTCGAACTCATCGACAAGTGCTCGCTCATCTTGCAGCAAAAGACCAAGCGAGTGGACGCCTCTCTCTCCTTCACGTTCAGATCTTCTAATTGCGTCTCCAGCGCCTTCAGCTTGCGAGGATACTCCAACCGAACCTTAGGAACTGTCTCCGACTTGTCCTCCACCGTCTCTTGACTCTGCTGTGCTGCTCGCGTCGCTTTGGCGACTGCTAAAATGTTCTGCAACTTCTGCTCCTCAATACCTGAAACTTCTTCGTCTTCTTCTCTTTGTCCTGCAGCCAACTCCGCCCGAACTTTGCGAGCGCGTTGGATGGCGTTTTGAATTGATTGCTCCACCGCCAAAGTCTCCGTTTGCTGGGCGGTTTTCTCCTGGATGAGGGACGTCTCCAGGCTGCGAATGTAGTGACAAATATCTTGGAGACCTTCGCATTGCTGCTGCAGTACGAGCGACCGGAAGCGCACGTCGGTGTCGACGCTGTAGACCTTGCGCAGAAGCTCCTCGGCCACGACGTCCCAGTCGGCCATTATGGCAAGTGACGGGGTTTCTACCAATCACAGCGGCGGATGAAGTCGACGCGCGATTGGCCAGGACGCTTCAACTTGCCTTTCACTGGAGGTGATGGCTAGACCAGTGCGTGTATAAGAGGAATACAGAGGTCTGCATGGAGAGGGAACCTGCTAGGGACGTCCTGCGCACTCGTCGGTATGGTACGTGCAATGGTGGCGGGCCCAGGTCGGAAGTAGGTGTGTCCATGATGGAGTTTTGGTGTTTGACACTGGTGCTGCACGCGAATAACAACATTTTTTGAGGGAGCTTGCAGACTTCTAGCGGTCCCACGAAATCAGCGCCGAGCAGTGGCTATGCATCGCGCTCAGATCGCGGCGAATCTGTTTTCAGCCACCAAAGTCACCCAACTACCTGCCTGCGGTCCGCACGACGTCAATGCTGGACCATTGCATTGCTAACTCAAGAATGCCTAGTCTGTACTCGTCAGTAAATATGTATGAGGGGAGTCTCCATCGCCAACATTAGCTTAGGAATGCCAGTCGATCCACGACGTTGACCAAACTCATGCATCTGTAATCAAGCTCGATTGGAAGGAGCTGCACACTCTGTCCCAATAGCACTCAGAAGCGCTGCAGAGCTGACTTTTGTACAAGCGGGGATTGCGCCCGTAAGCAACGCAAAGTCCGATCAATTTGGTTGCTGGTGTTCTGTCCGGCGCGTTTTTCTGCCGCAGCGAAGCCCATCGAGTTCCGGCCCGGTTCTCCCCTGTAGTGTATCGTCGCGTTCGGTCGCTTCAACTGCAGAAGTTCACTGGCGCCGAGACTCGCACTTGACCCTGCGCTCACCGCTCGTCTTGCCCTCCCTACCCCGACCACCGCTGTGTGACTGCCTGCCTCCGCGTCTTCCGTGTCCTCCGAAGTCGCAAAGACGCTCCAGAGACAGCGGAACAGCAGGGGCGAGCCAACCCCCCCCAAGCATCCCCTCGTCGCCACGGAGGTTGGAGAGCGACGCGAATGAGGCAGCAGCGGGTTGGCCGCGCGAGCGCTGCTCGAGGTGCGTCCACGCTGCTGCAGTAAGAGAGCAGTTACTCCGTAGCGGATCACTTCAGTTTTGCACCTCCCCGCAGTCTTTTTCGGAACGATGACCATGGACTGGCTTTTGTGAACAGATCCACAGCAGCAGCAACCAGCACTCGCTTCCGACGGCAACGCTCGAGGAAATCGTGCTCGCAATGAACTGGTGAGCGTCTCGCAGTGTGTTTTAAGCGACATAAGACTCAGCAAAGGTTTTAACCGCACACGCTCTGATCTACGACCAGAGTCGCGAAAACAACCAGATGGATACCGCACCAACACAGGAACCACGACCAACGAGCAGGAGAAAAGGCGACCGCGACTGGAGCGCTCGCATTCGAGCCTCCATTGCGCGCTTGATGGACATCGACGGCATCAACTTGGGCCCGGAGTCGTACACGAAAGTAGCCGAGACAAAAGAAGCAGCGTCGCAGCAAGCTTTCCATGCACGCGTCGAGCGCTTGCAAGCCGCTAGCGAGACGGCTCATAACGAGTATTACAGCAGGTTGCGGGACGTCTACTCGGCATCCACAGCCAAAAAAATGAGACTGACGACGTCGAGCAGCTCGTCGCCTCCACCAGCGACTTTTTCGGCGGTAACGTGGCAGTCGAGCCACGAAGCATTGGACACTTTAGCCGTGGCTGCTGCTACTGAGCAGTTTAACGAGTTAGAAGCGCCCCGGAAGATTACAACAAAGAAGAAGTCGAAGCGAAGTAGCCGGCGGCAAAACTCACTGGCGGTTAAAGGAAGCGGAGGTATGTCCACGACAGATTGGCAGTCTTGTAATTCGCGTCCATTAACAGTCTTGTTCTACTCAGGAACGGAGCGAAACGCCATGGGTGTGCACGACCCTGCATTAGCCAAAGCAGTGGACAAGCTCACAACCAAGATGATGGAGCTACTCCGTCAGCTGCAAGCAACCTCAGATGCAGCAGCAGCGGAGCCCATCCTGGCCGCCGCCGCGTCCATCGCGCTAGAGGCGACGGAAATGCGTCGGTGCCACGAGGTGGCCTTGACGCGCATGGTGGAGATCGAGGAGCACCGCCAGCAGATCATGCAGGGGCTCCTGGAGTACGCCCAGCGCAAGGAAAAGCGGGACGACGGAAGCAAAGAACGCGCCAAATCTGCGTCCGACGCGCGTGACAACTCGCCTCCGATGCAAGACAGCGGTGCTCAAGACACCCAGGCGGCAGATGCAAAGCAACCGTAACGAGACTCGTAGGGGAATGCGCCTGTAATAAATTGCAATGTGTCGCCCTTCATGTTTCTGACGGCACGATTCGAACAGCAAAAGGCCACAAGGACACCTCCATGGTCAAGTTCGCGAGTGAACAGGTAAGACGGTAAAGTCAACTTGGACGCACGTTACAGTTACGACCGTATGAAGGTCTTCAAAGTGTGGCGCACTTCAGTGCTACACCACATCTACACAGCCCATCCCCAAAGTGTCATTATCAATCTGAGCCGCAATGGACACGGAGATGGTCGACGCGGAAGCCGCTGCTGGGTCACCGACGGGGCTCTCGACTGGTCGTCTTGCTACTAACACGTACGAATCGCTATTGGCGGGAGGAGACGCGTCCACGTCCGCTGTGGACGCCGATATGACGCAGCCAAGTGCGTCCGAGGACGAGGACGGGGGCAAGTCGCTTGTGGCGAGACACGGAGACGTAACGACGGACGACGACCCGCAGGAGAGCACGGCGGACGAGGAGGAAGAGGAGGACGACGAAGAGGACGAAGTGGACAGCGACGAGGACAAGGTGGAGCTCTCGGACAGCGCGTCCATGCTGCGCATGATGCAGAATATGTCGGAGGACGAAGCGAGACGCCACGAGCAGTTCCGACGCTCGCACTTTGAGCGCGGCGCTATCAAGAGGGTACAAGTGCAGTGTTGGTGGAGTTATTGGGGGTATAATTGCTGACGTTGTGTTGTTGATAGTGTATGGCCCAAGCCATCCACGAGTGCTCGGCCACGGACAAGAGAGCGCCCAGTGTGAACAACGTCATGGCCATCGTCATGGCTGGCATGACCAAGGTCTTCGTCGGAGAGATCACTGCTGAAGGTGAGTGGGGATTGGTGGGATGAGAGAGCTTTCTTAACGTTTGATGTGGATGGTTTTGCTTTGAACAGCTCGAAAGATCATGGAGAAGAATGGCGAGACAGGGCCGATCCGGCCGCGTCACCTCCGTGAGGCACATCGGAAGTACTATAAGCGTCGACCTCTGGCGCGGGGGCGTAATGTGCGGCGGTTGTTCAGATAGGAGGGTGTTTTTTCGTCGGGTCGGTGGCAACAAAGCCCACTATGCACATGCAAAGCTGGAAATGTATGTACGAGGACAGACCTGCTCGGGTTCACATGTCTATTTAGTCGTCATAAGAATCTATCGTGGTCGCTTTTGCTCCTCCAAAAGACGGTCGTCTTCCCGCGGGGAGATGTCTTCCTCCTCTTGGTAAGTGCCGTAGCCATCACCTCCGCCGTGGCGAGGCGACGCGAACGGAGACATCGCATCGGTGTTATCCTTGCTGCCGCGCCGATGGCTTGCAGCAGCAGCAGGAATGGTGGACACGGACGAGGAAGCCGACATGAGTTGCGATGACGGCACGCGTCCCGGGGATTCCGGGTAATAATACACCTCTTCCTCAGTGTACATGGAAAGCAGCCACTGGTCCTTTAATATCTGGCTGATCTCCGGGAACGACGGGCGTACGTCCGGGTTCTGATGCCAACACGATCGCATCAAACGCGCCAGCGCGGGTGGACAACTAATGGGGATGACTGGTCGAAGTCCATTTACCACCGCTGTCATCTAAAAAGAATTTTCAAAAGGTGTGTAAGGACGGCAGCGTGTATATACTGCGGTAAAATACGTTCAAAACTACGTACCAGTTGGAAGGGATTCATCCCTTGGTCGCCGTAGGGCTTACTACGCGACCATGTCGAGTACAGCAAAATGCCAAAGGAATACACGTCCCCCTTGGTAGAGCACTGGATTCCACCCATAGTTGCCATTTCGGGTGCCATGTAACTTGGCGTACCAACCTCAGCGGTCATAGTCGTAGCATCAGGCTCGATGAGTCGCGAGAGTCCGAAATCGCAAATATTAACATCGTCAGTCTCGGAAATGAGGACATTCGCTGGCTTGAGGTCGCGATGTACAACATTGCGGCTGTGCAGGAAGCCCATTCCGCTCACAATCTGGTTGATGACCTTCATGAAGACTGCTTCCTCCAGAGGACCCTTGGCCGCAGGATTCTCAATCAGTGCACTCAGTGACTTTGGACAAAAGTCGGTCACGATGTACAAAACCCGATTGTAGTAGCTCACGCCATAGAAGCGCACGACATTGGGGTGGTGCAGGCGGCTCAAAATGCTGACCTCCCGCCGGAAGAAGCTTTGGAAGTACTCCTGACCCGTCACGGGGCTGTACAATCGCTTGACTGCTACCACCGAACTACCTCCGCCACTGTGCAGCAAGCTTCGAAACACTTGGCCTGAAGTACCATTTCCCACCTCGCACTGTAGAGAGAGAGAGTCGAAAGGAATAAGCCAATCGCGGGTGTCATTCGACACGAAGTACTCCAAATCCGACATATCCGAGATTTCTACATACTCCGACTGTGAGAAGCTGTTCCCGCGGTTAAGGAATGGCCCTTGCAATGTGTGTGGCTGACGAGCTAACCGCCGCATGGTACACATGCAGAAGCCCAACGTCGACAGTGCTATAGTCCCCAGGATGGCGACCATCGCGAACGGGAAATCGTACGACTCGCACCCATCTCCACCATAGCGAGCGTCGCAAAGACAGACTGCCTCAGTGCCAGACATAACACATTGGCCGTGGCCATTGCAAGCCACCTCACTTTCCATGAAACCTGGACAAAGCTGGCAAGTGGGTCCAATATATCCTTCGGCGCACGAAGTACATGGCAGCTTTCCTTCGAGTTTCCAGCCCTTTTTGCATAAGCATTCTCCCGTTCCATTGAGCCCACTCGAGCAAGTACCATGGCCACAGTCCTGTGGACACGGAAGGCAATCCTCACCGAAAAATCCTTCCTCGCAATCGTAGCAGTCTGTGAGCGAGTCCCACCCACGATGGCAATTACATTTGCCTGAGCCGTGCAATCCGTCGTCGCACCGCCCTTCGCCGCACTTGCGACAAGCAACGCAAGTCTCGCCATAATAGCCACTCATGCAACCCACACAGTTGTTCGAGTCGGACCACCCAACGTCACAAATGCATCGCCCGTCTCCATCTACGCCTGAGTTGCAATGCCCGTGTGGGGCACAAATTGGGCATGACCTGCAGTGGACTCCGAAGTGCTGAGGTGCGCATTGGCACGACATAGTCATCGGGTTAAAGTCCCAGCCGTCATCGCAGAGGGAGCACCGACTTTCAGGAGTGTAGCCTTCGTCGCAAATGCATGTTCCGTCACCCGAGCTAGTGTCGTTACAACGGCCATGGTTGTTGCATGAGCGACACGGTGTGCATGATGGCCCATAAAAACCACTCTCGCACTGAAGGCAGCGAGACTCCGCCGAAAATCCTTCTGAGCACACACACTCTCCGTCACCAAGCAGACCATAGTTGCACTTGCCACCATCGCAAGGTTTGCACGGCTGGCAAGTCGATCCGAAAAACGAGCTCATGCATTCCATGCAATTGTTGTCTGCGTCAAAACCTACAGCGCACGAGCATCGGCCGCTACCCATCAGACTATCATCGCAATTGCCGTGCGGGAAATTACAGTCCGGGCAGCGTTTGCATTTATCTCCAAAAAATCCGGGAAGGCACGTTGCACACCGAGTCTCAGGATCAAAACCTTCCGGGCATATGCATTTGCCAGTTCCCAACAAGCCCGAATCACAGTGGCCGTCATTGAGGCAAGGCTCACACGTTCGTTTGCAAAGCTCGCCAAAAAATCCGCTCGCGCAGTCTCTACAGTCGGGAGCAGCGTATCCATCCCTGTAAATTCGCAACCAATAAGAACAACGTCAGTTTGACACCATTCACCACGAACACAAAGTATCCGTACACGCATGAGCAGGTACGAGCGGCCATGTCATTTGCAGCACATCCGCACTCGCCATTACCGAAGCACGCAGTTAGTGTGCTGCTATCCCATCCTGGACAAACTGTACTCAAAACCACACAAAGTTGCGTCACCGTCAGAATTCCAAAGACACCAACTTGCAATCATCGCGTAGGACAATCCTCACCTGAATTCTCCTGTGCCTCGAGGTAAATATTGATCTCCGCATAGCCTGCAATGGAGACGCCCACCATGGAGCACACGGGGAAGTCCTCGTGCGGGCCTTTCCAATTAAAGTGGATCGAGATCGGCAAGTCGTCGCTTGTGATCTCCGGTATAATGGATTCCCGTCCTTCCGCTCCAATGATGCCGTTGCCCCAGGGCGGGAAGACGTTAAACATGTCGTTGCAGTGCGGGTAGTTGGCCACCAGATAAGCCTGCGACGGGTACACGGGCGTCGGCAGCAGCTCAACGCCATTGACCAGCAGACTGTCCACCGACCCGCGTCCGCCCGCCGGCGACTCCCAGTCAATCTGCTTGACGGCCACAGCCAAATCTGCCTGTGTGACGACAATAACAATTAATCTATTGGTTCTTTTCCCTGTCGTCCCCCAATTTTTTGCAGCAATTACCTTGCACACGGTCTGCTGCGTGAGCTCGAGGCCCGTAAAGTGCACGGGCTCCAGCGTCGAGAAGTCGCACGTGTTGTTCTTCCAGCCCAGACAGCGGGCGATGACCTGCGTCTGCTGCACGAGCGCTCGGGCTGCGTCCGCTGCGATCCAGAGCACGAGCGCCACGAGCAGCCGCCTCCGGAACATGCTCGTCGAGGTCTCGAGACCGACTGGACAGCGTCTCGCGCCGCTGCCTCTGACCAGGGAGGCTGCGCTGCTGTCGGGAAGACGCCACCCACTCTCGGCGGGCGCGCTTGGATGCAGTGTGGAGAAAGAGGAGATGGAAGCGTCGGTGTCGAGCTCGTAAAAACTCGGCTGTCCCCGGCTACAGTGATGATCTAGTAGACCTAATGAATTGGTATCTGCTAATATAGGTGGGGTGAGAGGCTAGGAGTTGTGATAATGGATGACGGATCTTTGTTCGAAAATCTTTTTACGGGACTTGTTACTGCGCAGGTTTATTTTTACGATGACCACGACCGCGGCTTGAAGTGCCTCGCTGCTGTGTATGTTATAGCGCAGGAAGAATTCCGGCGGAGTTGGATTCCGATTTGCGACTTCAACCGCTCGGCCTGGAGGTGGCGCCGCTGGCTGGCGCTTCCAACCGGCGAGAGCAATGGGCCGACGGGTGACACTCCAGCGTGGCAACAGTCCGTTGCGGAGTGGGTGAAGCGGGCGGTGTCGCCAGTCGAGCGCGCCGCTTGCAATACAAACGGAGCTGAGTCAGACGTCGGGTCGTTGCAGGCAGCTGATTCCCAACAGACCAATTCGCTCGTTATCGACACTGCAGGCGGTTGGTGCAATGCAGGACGCGCGCAGTTTGTGAGTCGGCAGCTTTGGCCCCAAAGAGGAAGACGACGACTTCGATTGCAGCCATTTTTTCAGGCTTGGACGACTGATCTTCAAGGCTTTGAAGTGTTAACTGGTGCAGCTGGCCATGGAGTCTTGCGCTG
>KV741644.1:5229-15451 GCA_000468175.2 Phytophthora cryptogea
CCGATACCCAAACCGGTATTACCGGACCACGGAATTAATCTGTGTTGGGCTGTATAGCAACTTCGTTACTATCTCAGTATAACTGTACTTGTAATCGTATACACGCCAAGGCTACCAAATGTCCTCGGAATACACACAGATCACCGTAACGTCCAGTAAATAAACATACAACAGGTAAGCTAACGCATGGGTACATGCAATAGCCCAGACGACACCGCTAACCAGGTTAAGTCGCATGGACTAAGTGAGGGTTGAATCTATTCGGATATCCTCCTTGACACCCCTTTGACACAAGTAAAACACAACCACTTGCGTCCTTCGGGGCAAATTGAACTCTGATTGATAAAACAATCACATGCAAGCCAATGACCTACCAAGTGGAGGCACAACCTCCTTCTGGCTACACCTACAAGAACTGAAACGACCGATCCTGTGGGGTGTGGCTACACTGCTTTGATGATAAAAACTGATTATCTGATTGGCTCAAAGTCCGGAACACATTCACCTCTCGCCAAGGTCAGCCGCTGATTGGTCAGGTCTTGGATTCAGTTGTTTACTCCACCCGTGATTACTCTGAGAAAAACCAGCCGTGGTAACTCTTTGCAAAGACATGGTGACTATTGCGAAAGTTGGCGGACTTTGCGAAGCGAATATTCGCGCGAAACCACCGCGAAACGCCCGACCAAAAGATCCTCAGTTCTCAACTGAGACTGTGATACTCGAACGGCTCATCCGACGCGCGGCGACTCATTGGCCACCAACTACTTGCCTGTGGGCATCAGCACCACCGTGATGGTTTAGGATCCAACGCCCCAGACATGTACTGTGCATGCGTGTTTAGTGTCTAGAAGCTCACTGTTCAATCTACATGCTTAGCAGATTCCACGGGAGGCGACATGGTGCAGAGTCCGCTGGTGGGAGCAAGTGTGGGTTCGTCGCGCTTCTGAATGGAACACGATCAGGTGGTGTCGCTCGCGCCGGCGGCGTGACCTGCAATTGACAGTTGGATGGTGAAGTGGGGGCTGTAAACGATGGGGAGATGGGAAAACTCGCTAGTGCCGGGGTCGTACTTCACGATGTCGGAGGTGTCCTTGCCGTCGGAGGTGGTGACGGCGCTTCTTTTTCAGCTCTCCAGCAAAAATTTGGCAGGCCTAAGGCCTCAAAAGCAAAACTAAGACCGCAGACGACGCTACGCCGAATCGTACGCTCGGACGTCCAGCAGGGAGCAAGCCGTCACCGAAGCGCAACCTAAATCAGGCACTTGGCCACGCCCAAACCGACGCAACACCAGCCGTTCAACCCAGGTTAGTATCACCACGCAGACTATCTCACCACCAGCAACCTTCACAGCAAAGCAGCGAAGCCGATACAGTGCTGTTGCGTGGCTTTACAGTGCCAGACGTAGCTTCACCAGCGGCTACCTTTGATCCCGGAGTTGTATGTTGCACGCTTGTCGCATTCTCACCAGAGAAAGAAGACTGAACTAAACGGCAAAAAAAAAGACCAAGGACAAGCATGTTGGCGTGAAAAGTGCGTATCTTATCGGTCGCGTCTGTCAGATCGTCAAAGGGTCGTTGTTTTGCGTGCAATAGTTAAACTCACAGTTTCAAAACAAGGATGCGCATTTGAACCTCAGCATGATTCAGCGTGGGAACGCCAACTACCGCTCCTTACATGGAAGTCTTCACGCGTGGGCTGGAGTCATCTCTGCGCAGCTGATGAAGGAGAAGCCATTCAGGTTGAGGGTGACATGGATGGAATGGAGGAGTACATGCAGATGTTTGACCCTCTAAAAGAGCTACCGACATCGCTATCGGAGGTTGAAGCCATCAGAAACATGTGTTTTGAGCCTGGAGCGCAGTGCAAGGAGCCTGAGGACTTATATCAGCACGCGGACGGCAAACTACCACTACTCGACTTCTTCCTCCGTTCAATCAAATATTTGAGCACCCCGCTTCGGCTAGTTTTTCGCTTACATTCCTCTCTCGTTCTGGCAGCAAGTGGTTGGGAAACGAATGGCTATGCCCGAGTACATGACATCGCACTCGCAAAACCGCTTACACTGGACGAGATTATGGTATTCCTTGGCGTGTTGTTCTATATGGAACTGGTGGATAAAATGGATTACAGCAGCTACTGGGCAAGCAAGTGGAATACGCATTTTTGGTGATACCGCAGTCAGTCTCGATGCAGTTTTAATTTTGGCCCAATTACAATTAAGCTTATTTTAGAAACAAGCCACCTCGCCCTTGATCACCTCCCGCTCCTTCTCATGACCACCCTACCACCTACCGGAGGAGGCTTACAGCTTTAATGCGCAAAATAAGCTGCTTTCTACAGTCAACTTATATGAGACGGACATGTCCAGTTTTATTCGCTGCATTTGTTTTGGACCACAACTGCATCCTTTGACGTTTTGGTCTGCACTCAATCACTTCCGTCCACTGCGAATACTGTACATGCTCAAAGTCCCCCAAATATGAGTGCAGATCTAGTCTGTATTCGTTTCCGACCAAATGTCTGGCCGCAAACCTGGATGCCCACGCCCCCATATTCTCGAAGGCTTTAGCGCGCACCTTACAGCCAAACCACTCATTAAAAAATGAAGATTCGTCATCTACTCCTTTGAATCTGGTCTTCGCGTCTACAACGTACACCCCCTCTCTTTAATGTTACCAAGACCCCCCCAACACTGACTCGGTCATCTTCAGCAAGCAACAGGCAGGTTGTTAGCTTCCGTGCCGCGACATATATGGCGAGATGGCCCTCGAGTACTTAAGGCGCAGCGCATCCCGGAAGCGTGGTATGGGCGCTGATTACACGAACCTGCTCCAGCAATGTTTGGCCCGAACATCCAGCACTCGCTTACGAGGTTTACCAGAACCGCTCGAGGATATCTAATCGAGCATTCACTACGTCCGTTACTCCATCCAGAACGTGTTCAGATGACTAGAGTGGGTTGCCAAAGCAAACGTACCTCTTTCGTTCTGCGAGAGCCAGCCGGTAACTTCATATGATGTTGTGTATGTACTTTCTGATTGACGAGCACCCCACCCCACTCTTCAATGTGACGCCTGCTACACCAGCCTCAAGCTGGATTCTGTAGATATGATATAGCGCGTCGTGGAGACTGTGACGCAATCGTCTATTACTTGATAGCGGCAGAATTGCATGAGCGATTCAACCATAGCTTTGACAGGTGGAGCGATGACTCCGAGCACTCCATCGCGGTGTTAGAATGATATGGGGTGGGGGCGATGACGTACGTTGCCCACTCCGTATGGCTCCTCTCGTTAATGATGATGCCGATGATTACTATGCATCCAGCTGCCAAGCCTTCTCGGCTTTGATGAAGCTACGCGACTACAGCCATCAAGTGAGGCAGTGTGACTCCCTATTCGGAGACAACTGGACCGCCGACCGTCGCCTCGATACCCTCATGGGCGCATCACTGGTCGTCTGTGTGAGCTACCGTCTGGAAACGGAGTGAGCATGCTGACGACCCAGACTTGATCCGATCCCTGATACTGAAGCTACCCTAAAGCACCTAAAGCAGTCTGAAATACTACGGTAATATTGCGGTGGTTTTTAAAATAAGCTACATAGCATGAGTATCATTTTATGGTACTTACCAGCGAAAATTTGAAAACGACACATCGCCCAATCCTGCAGCAAACTCGGTGGTCCTCGGCTGCGGTGATTAATTGTTATTTTAAACTTCTTCCTTTCCAGGACGCCGGTAACGAAGGGCTCGCGGGTCTGATGCGACTGACCTCAAGCAGCGTATCGAGCTCATGGCATGCCATGGGCTACTCGAATGCGCGGAAGGGTGAGAACGTCGACCCTCTTGACGTCCGAGTTTGGTTCGACGAACTGCTTGGTGCTAAAGCCTCACTGAAAAATCGTTTTTTTTTACCAAGTTCGAGGTTGGCGGCATGGAACCTAGAATCTCATACACGCGTTGATGATCTTCCAGACTGTAACACTTTTGCAGCTGGCCCACGAACGAGTCGTACGCTTCGTCGGGAGCTTCTTTGGACGTAGCTGCAACTACATAAGAGGCCTCGAGCTCCGCCTTTTCGGCTCGTGTCAAACGTTTGGCTTGGCATTTAAGCCCCTTAAGCGCCCGGATACAGCCTGACTCAAAGACCGTGTTGTTGAGGTCATCGACTTTGGGAGCAGCAGTATAAACGCATAGAAGTTTTCCATTGCAGTTAGTGAAAACAACAACCACAACAGATAGCGCACAAACGAAACTGAGTAGTCCGCGTATGAACAAAAATGTATCTCATGCGCCACTTCCTGAAGCCATACACGTTCGAGACGAAGGAGTTTTACACCAAAACGTGGACAACTGGGACGAGTGTACTATCGAGAGTGTTGAATGAAGTGTTGAGTGAGGGTAGATCGGTAACCATAATTCGAACGGCATTGCCTCGATTATTTTATGTGCACTCGATGAATTCAATTGCCAATAAGTGTTGTTTATAACAACCACTAAATAATTGTTTTTTTGTGTGCTTGCAATAGACAATAGCGCAGTAGACAGTTTCCCTGTCCGTAAATGTATGTAATCTCGACTACAAGCAGAAGAAACGTGTAGTCAATTGAGGAAAGAGCTATCGTTGCTAATACTGAATCAGCTTGATGGCAAAGCCCCTACGAGTCCGCACTTATCAAGCGTCCTGCATAGGTAACTGTCTCGGCAATAATAATGGAATAGTGAACAATATCTAAGTATATGTGCGCTTTCTTTCTTGCCTATATATTCGGCATCTAAGTCGCAGTCTCTTCACGCAGAAGAAACGAAGAAATGTAACAGAGACGATGCAGAGGTTGTGTTGTGTATTGTACTGGGGGTATTGTATAGGTCTGCGAGCCGTCCTATGCATTGGTATGTTACCTCGGTAGTTTTTATGCTATCAGCTAAAATATGTTGTGTACCGTGTTTTGTGATGCCATCAATGCACCGCAAGTGTCGTACCGGCCAAACGTGCGACGCAGATGTGCATGCGCCAACCGCACCAACGGTGGATTTAATAGTAAGGAACTAAACAAAACAAGAGACCTGTACACGCAGGGGCGAAACACACGCAGCTGCTTTAACATGTTGTGCACGTTTGCTTGTCCAGGTTTTGAAGTGCGTTGTCAATGGTAATTAACATCGAATGGCTATCACTAGAAATTGGAACGAAAACATATTGATACAGAACCCTACTTCACTCTTCCCCATGTGGTCTTGACGCTCGACGCCATTCCATCAAGCATATAAATGTCTTGAGCGAACTCAATCATTGCACATATGAGGCCGTATCAAACGAAATGTTAAAATAATGCACCTTTGAGAGTTATTCAGGCAATCGCTCCTGCTCCGAAATCGTACATAAGTGAGTTTGTGAGAAACAGCCCAGTTTTCATGCTAAAAAAATGAACAAGATGTATCGGTACTCAAGATCCCAGTTACGAACTCACCCCCATCCATTCATGTCCGAGCAGCGCCAGCCCAGCGCGCCTGCCGAAGCTCCTGCTCAGGCGGACACGCGCGTTTCGGCCCCCGCGCCATCGGACCTCGCCCACGAAGAAGCACTCGTCTGCGTCATCGCGCTTGTCGAGACTAGCGTCGGTTTGGAAGAGCGTGTGCGACTTATCTGTTCGGCATACGAGTCAGTTTACGTCGACAATTGTTCGGGCCAGTTGTTTTTTTGTTCTGCAAAACAACTTCGTCATTAAATGCTTCCTAACTCAGGTCCACATGTGCCGTTTGCAGCACGTGGACTACAAGTTCTTCGTTAAGGACCACACGAAGAACTTGGGCGACTGCAGCTTTGGGTATATTCGAAAGCATGTTGCGGGTATTGACATTTGAACGATGGAGCAGTCAGTAGACGCTGTTGAGGCAACTGCGTCAAACGTAACAATGGTTCACGTGCCAGCGAAACTCATTTCTTTAAGGGCTACAAGGAAGCATTGACCGAGCTCTACCAAACGCTGGTCAGAGGCCAGCAATTACAATTTTGAGGGCCTCCCGCCACCGGCACCAAACGCGGAAAAAATCGCTCAACTATATCAACCAGGTAGGCAGCAACGACCCGCTCAACACGAAATCGACAGCGCAACTGGGAAAAGATGCCAAAGCAACAAGCAAACATAACGTGCTCACCGGGCTGCAATGGCAGTAGCTGTGAAGGGGAACCAAGATCAACGAGGAAGAGAGGAAGTTGAAGATCATACCGAGTCATCGCCCGAGAAACCAGCTACTACGACAAATAAGAAGAGAACTCCTGATCCTGCAAAGTCCAATCGAGGGTACTACACCTTTGCCCGGGCAAACTCGGACTATACGACAACCAAACTCGGACGATGGTGAGAAATACATTTGGGTTACATTGGGTTACGCTTATAGATTACGCCACTGAGTAAGCAAACTCGGATGGAGTCGAGGTTCCGCGCGCGCGCGTAAACGAATGGGCCATAGAGCGCAGCGCAACGCAACTTCGTTCGTCACTTCCAAATCAGCTCTGCAGGGCCCAGATGCCTACCCAACCCCATCGCCAGTTGCCACACACTCAGCTGGAACGCAAGCGGGTGCTCGAGGCTTACCACGCTGGCCGCCCCGACTGGAGGAGTGTCGCTGCGAGCAACGGCTTCCCCAGATCCACTGCCTACGCTTAATCGCTCGTGACCGAACGGAGGACAAGAAACGTGGTGGCGCGCGTACCAACTCGACGAAGGTCACGCCAGAGGTCTAGGAACTTTTGGAGGACTACTTGAACGACAGCTGCACGTATATGGCGAAGGCGATGGCGGGCATGCTAATCATGGACATTGGGCTGACGCTGTCAACTACCACCGTTAGTCGGCACTTGGTGGGCTTGACGTACACCGTCAAGCAAATTCGCGTCGAGCGTTCAACTTGCAACAACGACGCGAACAAGTTGAAGGGACAGACATTTGCCAAAAAAACTGCTAAAGCACCAGAGGTAGGGCAAGTGCATCGTGTATTTCGACGAAACGAACTTCAACGTGTATTGCACGCGCAGTCAAGTCCGCGCTAAGCGAGGAACACGAGCTACCGTTGTTTTGCCCCCTCAAAAGGCCCAAACCTCCAGTTCAATGCGCAGTAAATTCCAGCATTGGTCGTGTGCACCATCGACCCCAGCGAGGCAGCATCAAGATGGACTGCAACGCCGAATTCGTAGAAGAGATCTACAAAAACGTAAAAGAGTCTGATGTGTTTTGGGCGAACTTTCGAGGCAAAAAGATTGTTATCGTCCTCGATAACGCGCCTACACACAGCCAGGCGGAAGAGCGAGCCATCGAGCACACGGACATGAAGCTGTTGAGACTGGGCCCATACTCTCCGATGTGTAACCCCATCGAGGGGTGCTTCAGCATCTTCAAGTCAGAAGTCAAGAGCTTCCTGGCGTTAGATCGAGAGCAAATATGTGATAGGCGTCCCAATGTTCATCGCGATGCAAATGGAGAGCTGATGACCCTTGGAGAGCGCCAAATGCAGTTTCTGGAGCGTGCTGCGGGAGCGAGCATCAGCTGTATGACGCCTACATTGGTGGGGCAGATGGAACTGCACTGTCACGAGGACGTCGTCGCTGCAAGAGACCTAAAAAATATGTGATACGGGACATGAACTTCACGCCGTCCGAGTTTGCTCGTGGCCATTTTGAGTTCGCTTGCTCAGTGACGTAATCATATAAGTGTAACCCAACGTAACCCAAACGTATTTTTCACCATCGTCCGAGTTTGGTTGTCGTATAGTCCGAGTTTGCCCGGGCAAAGGTGTAGTTAGCCCACCATACACTTGATACATTTGTGAAGAACATAGATTTAAAATCGTTAATTTCGCGTATGATTGACAATCGGTTTTGGATTTTATATTAAACGTTTGAAGATACCAAGGCCAAGATGCAAGTATAGTTAATACTTCCTCCGCAACATGTACTTTCCAAACCTTTGAGAATTATTGTCAAATTCAACATAGATTGCTAGAAGTCAAAGCCGGTGTATTGACATAGAGCAGGCCGCGCCTGTTTTTCATAAACACGACAAAACAAGGCCACATAATGCCCAAGGAGTATTGCTACGTTACCGAAAAATAATCTGTTGTAGTTTTTATTATATGGAACTACATCTGGGTAGAAATGATGGATTTAATCGTTATTGGGTTTGTATAGGTCGCTGCTAGTTGGTAATATCATGTAGGGATGCTATTAACTACCCAATAACAAAAAAACTAGACTTGGTCGATTATTATTGACCTGATCATAAAGTGTAATTCAACCTTGAGTACTCTAGGTAACATGCCTCTTCTCTGAAACTAGTTCTTCCCCAGATGATGCAGCTTATTTCTGCAATCTCCATGTAGAGTGCACATCATGAAGATCTGCAAAAAAATCAGTATGTCCGTCGTTCATGGCGTTGAATGTTGCTTCCACAGTAGCAGCAAGGTTCTCAATGCCATGAATTGGTGCCTCGGTTGATGGTATAACATACAAAAGTTTAGGACGTTCGTTTCGGGCGAGTATGGGGGCTGGCACAACATTCTGACGCACTACTCGTCTGTATTTCCTGCTACAACGACCTTAGAATCGCTGACTGCGACGTGTGGTTTTGCATTGTTCTGGCGAGGAGCGACGATGGTCTCCACGAGGCTTTTTCTGCCTTATTGCACGTAACAAATAGCCGAATTATATAGCCTCTGTAGCCATCGTGATCAACAACAAATATATGGTGTGCTTGCCTTACCGACTACTCTGTTGCGCTACATACTCCTCAGTTAGTGACCACAGGTCGACCTTTCCGTTACATCATCTGCATTTACGGTATGTGTCGTATAGAAAATACAATATCACTATATGTATACTGTACGTTGACCATGCGATAGCCGCCTATAACATGGTCTACATGAATTAAGCGTTTACTTTTCCGAGTCCGATGGGAATGAGGGGATGCTTCGCCTGGAAATATGTACTTCTTAAAGAGGACAAAATTCTTCCTTTTTATTGTATGTTGTTCGTGGACAAGACGACTATTTTTTTTCTACTTGAACTAAAAGGATTTGATGAGAATTGAGCGAGTGTACAGTTAATCAAAGAGGGCAACATGCAATTAAATCAATTGAAACGTGTGCATTTAAAGTAAATGAATTGCGAATAGATGGCTACCTTGCGATAGTCTTCTTCGCGTTTCATTCAGCGATTTTCAGTTGTTCCCCTCAAGCCTCCAGTCCCATACTCCAGACCACGGTATGTTCCCTCCACGACCCCAACTCCCCGTAGCTGAGCGGTAGAGCGGGAGACTACATCTCGAAGACGCTAGTTCAACTCCAGCTGAAACGTTGTATGTTGTGCTGTATGTATGGTGTGGTGTGTTTGGTGTAGCTTGTGCTGTGTGTTATCTGCTGTGCTGTAGTATCTGCTATTTGGTGCGTTATTTTTATTTTAGTTTGTGCTGTTGCATACGTGTTGCGGTGTGTGTGGCCTCCTATATGTGTTTTATGTAGTCTGTACTGATTTATGTGCTAGGCCAGTATATTCACGTAGGGCGCAATGTTGCTCTCGATGCGGCCAGCGTTGCCTGCCGGTCACGCCAAGGCCACACGATTGTGTATAATCCCATGAAGCCGACCGGGAAGTACCACTTCCGGCTCACATGGTGTGCTGCTCTACGTCATGGATCGCGTTGAACTATAAGCTCCACTGTAATCGGATCGACATCCTAGATCGACTTAGTGGTGTGGTTAATCCATTTGAAGCACAAGACTTGAGAGAAGAGCTGAAGGATGTCTCCAAAATTAGACAATACGTGCTAGAAGTGACGAGGCCACTATTTGGAACAAATCGCGTGGTCAACACGGTCAACTATTACACATCGGTGCCGGTACTACAGGAGCTGCGGTGGAAGGGTCTCTATGTCTGTGTCACGATCCGTGCAAATAATAAGCATTTCCAAGCCCATTTAATTTTGCACAAAGATGACTGCACCCGTGGAGATTACCGTCAAGCCGTCTCACACGATCGCAGCATGCTGGCGGCGTCATGGTGTGACGGAAATGTGTTCAACCTGGTGATTAATGCGGGCTCTACAGATATTATTAGGGTGGCTCGAATGGTTGGCAGTAAGAAGCAGTTATATCCGGCCCCAGAGTATGTTGCCAGTACAACACAAATATGCAGGGCGTTGATCGCCTCGACCAAATCCAAAGCCG
>KV741645.1:2311-22895 GCA_000468175.2 Phytophthora cryptogea
CATGAGCAATTTCATCCGTGGGTCCGGCAGTAATTGATTCAGGACGGCGAGAGTTGGGGGTCTTGGCTTCACTTGGTACGTGACCAATATTAGGAGGAACTGATTGAATTTTGCTGGCAGATACCAACACGTTGAGCATTTTGGCCATCATCATCGTTCTTGAGCGAAATGGAGTTGGCGATGAAATGTTCGGATTGGGACGGAGGCGTGACAAACTGCTCGTGAAAGTGCTAACTGCGGTGGACCGAGGACGAAGAACGTTTATAAACTTGGCGTACAGCTCATGGGATGCTGCTAATTAGTTATTTTCGTGGCCCAGAACTAAACTACTAAAAACGAGATCGTTTGCATGGAATGATAAGACGAGGTAAAGTGTCTGAGGAATGCTTGTGTACCGCGGTAATTCCACTTTATTAGCCTTCCGAGTCGACTTATGTGCTGAAATATTAGTGTTTATCTTTGGTAACATCCAGCCTTTGTTTGTGTTCGTCTACTTCCCCAAAATCGAGAATTGGGGTCTGGGTGGAATAATTTCGTGATAATGCCAAATACTCCAAGCGAATCTGCTCAAAAGCAAAATAGCCAACGCAGCGCACGAACGAAAAATATATAGAGTGCGTACCGTTACATAAAAACAAAATTCTCAAGGAATATATTAGCACCTAAATACATATTGCCTGCCAGAGAAGAACTTTTACCACAAAGTAATATGAAAATAATATTTTGAATGCTCGTCATCGCTGAATGCAGTTCATTGCGTTTACTTTAGGCTTGCTCCAATCTTTGAGGTACCAATAATCCCCTTGCTGTCGTTTTGAGACGTATCCGTTCCACCGGTTCGCTTGCTAGTGCTATATATCTTGTAAGCCTCACGTTTTTTTCGAGTTGCGGACACCTTCTTCACGTTGAACTTGGTCACGTGCGCTACTAACATGACGCGATTCTCCGCAGCTGAAAACGTTTGACGCTTTCGCGCATACGCAAAGTAGAAAATTGTTAGAACGATGACAATGATTGAAAAGGCAATGATCTCGACGCCTCCGTTGTCCTGGAAACCCACGACAGCAATAATGCAAATAACCCAGACAATCATCGAGTACAGAGCTCCAACGATACCAAAAGGGCTACGAAATTCCGAGCTTTTGATGTTCCGAAAATTGAGTTTGAGCGAAATGTAGCCGATGCATTGCCCTGCGTACGACATGAACGCTGACATGATGCAAATGTGGAAGAGATTTTCCCCCACAACTGGCACCAAGTAGGAAAGAATGCACAACGCGTAGCTAACCACAGATCCACCAAGAAGAGCACCGTATGGGGTCTCATTGTCTTTGGTCGTCTTTGCCAAAAAATACGGTAAGAGTCTTGACGTTGCCATTGCAACAATCAGTTTCCCATAGCACCACATGAAGCCGAAAGCAGTGGCATATGTGGCTGGAAGCGATAGTAAAGTGGCAGTATGGTGCGTAATACCAAACATGAGCGTGAAGCCTCTGTTGAAGGGGACGAGTTCTGTCGAAAGATCAGCCAACCCAGGAGGTAGCGATACGGTTATGAAAAGCACAAAGATTCCTGTGCAGAACAGCGTCGTCACACACGAGACTTGAGCCACTGGTACGATTTTCTTGGGGTTGTCCACCTGATCACTTGATAAATTTAATGCTTCGACTCCAACGAAGAACCAAGCAGCTAATGGTAAAGCTTTCATAAAACCATGGAAACCAGTGTCGAAGTTCACGTAGGAGCCTGCTGCGTATTCTCCAAAATTCACGAAAGGCAGTGATCCCAGACAGTAGATCACGATAATTAGAAGCGAAAGTATGGCGACGACAAGACTAAAAGTCCAAAAGCCCCGGCCGCCCTTGATTTGTATAAAGAGAGCACTTGCGTAGAACAACGTCCAGAGTAGCGGAGACCAAGGCTCCAATGACGGTGCGATGTTGACAATCAGTTGGACGAAGCAAAGCGTTGACGTGGAGACGTACGCAATGTACTCGAGCGCTTCACAACAACCGATCATAAAGGCAGGATAGAACCCTAAAGTGCATCGAGCTAATCCGTAGCTTCCACCTGCAAATGGCAACGCTCCAGTGATTTCAGCAGTGCAACAACAAAACGTCGAGTACGCAGAGGCAATTAAGAAAAACGCGATGAGGAAGTTTGTGAGCCCCGACGAAATGCCAGCATTCCAGCAGAAATATTGGCCACCGATGACAATTGTGACGCCAAGCATCAGTATGTCGAGTTTTGCAGGTTTGTACTGCGTCTTGGTGATCTGGGCACATGATCCATTGGCAGGTCGATCACTCTGGTCGTTTGCTGGTTTTTCTTGGCTAACCTGAGCTGGTGCTTGTTGTAGCGGTCTACGGATGAGACTTTTGACGATGGTTTTGAACACCATATCGTTTCTTGAGACTGCCACAGCAGATGAGTGGTAGGAAGGAGAATAGGTTGAGGAACCTGGCTGAGATTGCAGGGTGTCGAGTACTGTGCTGCTATTTACGAATGCTCAACTCTACATGTAGTGTACAGTACTCGGAAACTCCCAAGACGAGAGCCAAATTCATTGCCTTGCGATTCTAATTTGATGTCTGTGCCGTCATAACAACCACCCAACGCGTTAGTTGCAGGCTGCTGACTATCACTACTATTTTTCTGCAACGACAGAAGGCTATACATGTACTCTCGAGTTTAATATATTGATACTGATTTATCGAGGTGTACTTGTCAAGGACCGAACCACAGATTTGGTAGATTTGGGCCCCCACTTACTCTCCGTTTGAGAATTTTCCATACCAGCACCAGTGATCTTACTATTACTGCTGCCCTTGCGATTTTTTACTCGACGTCCTGCAGCCACCTTTTTCACGTTAAACTTGGTCACGTGAGCCACCAGCATCACGCGATTCTCCGCAGCTGAAAAGGTTTGGCGTGTTCGAGCATATCCGTAGTAGAAGACGGTAAGAAGCCCAAAAGTAATTGAGAAAGCGATGATTTCCACACCTCCGTTGTCTTGGAATGCCACAACTCCGATAATTGAAAGCACCCAAACAATTGCTGAGTACACAGCCCCAGCGATCCCAAACGGACTCTGAAATTCCGAGCTCTTAATGTTGCGATAGTTTCGCTTAAGGGATACGTAGCCGATGCACTGGCCTGTGTACGACATGAAGGCCGACAGAATGCAGATTTTGAATAGATTCTTACCCACCTCTGGTACGAAGTACGAGATAATGCACAGAGCGTAGCTGACAGCAGATCCAGCGAGCAGAGCACCGTACGGAGTTTCATTTACTTTCGTTGTCTTGGACAAAAACTTTGGTAGTAGCTTGGACGTGGCCATCGCAATGATCAATTTACCGTAGCACCACATAAAGCCAAACGCAGTGGCGTATGTAGCAGGAAGTGATAAAATGGTGGCTACATGGTGCGGGATGGCAAACATTCGTGTGAAACCCCGGTTGAAAGGCACGAGTTCTGATGGAAGCTGGGCCAAACCAGGTGGGAGTGACGCCGTCACAAAGTAGACGACACACCCCGTGACAAACAGCGTCATGGCACAAGAAACTTGAGCTATCGGTACAATTTTCTTCGGTTGCTCCACTTGATCACTCGATAAACTGAGCGCTTCCACTCCGACAAAGAACCACGCTGCCAACGGAAGTGCCTTCATGAATCCATGAAACCCGCCGACAAATTCGATATCAGGATCAGCTCCATACTTGCCAAAGTTCACAAACGCCAGGGAGCCCAGACAATAGATCACAACAATGACAAGAGAAATAATCCCAATGCCAAGGTTGAATACCCAGAACACACGTCCACCTTTGATCTGGATAACGAGAGCGCTTGCGTAGAATAGAGCCCATAGCAAAGGAGCTAATTTTTCCAGTGAGGGGGCAGCGTCAATGATGAGATCCACAAACGCGATGGTCGATGTTGAGACGTACGCGATATATTCGAGAGCTTCACAGCATCCGATCATAAACGCTGGGTAAAACCCCAATGTACATCTCGCCAATCCGTACGAACCTCCAGCAAATGGAAGTGCGCCCGTAATTTCAGCTGTACAGCAACACAGTGTGATGTAGGCGGACGCAATCAGCAAGTATCCGATGAAAAAACTGTAGATTCCGGCGTTGAAGCCTTCGTTCCAACAAAAATACTGTCCGCCAATGACGATGGTAATGCCAAGCATGTAGATATCCCATTTGTCGTGTCTGTACCCTGTTGTGTTACTGGCCGATGGCCCAGTCGGAAGTTCCGGATTTCGAGCTGAAGTTTGTTTCGATCCGACTGGTAAAACTTGAACTGAAGGTGGTGCTAGGGGCTGCACTACGGTGGGTCTGCGCACTAGTCGAATAATATTCGGGAACGGCATTTCCAAAACGACAATGAGCTATCAACTTCAAAAATGAGTCAAAAGACTTGGAAGTTGTTCGGGTTTGCTATTTCCGCTGCTACAGTGCGTTTGAAACCCCCGAGGACGAGAACATTGTTTTCAGTTTGCATTTTTGGGATATGAAGTGCCTAACTATATCGGCCGATGCCCACAAGTACCTGCAAAAGCCTTGCGTAATCTATAATGAACTTGACCTGGACCATGAACAGAAGTAGTAATTCTTGAAAAATAGTTACACAACTTGTGCAGCGTGCAGCACTATCCCCCTGCACTTCTGTTACTTCTACCGCTTCTAGCCGATTTTACCGAGATCGATTTTCCAATTGTCGCGTTCTTGATGGACCCTCGCCCATCGGAACCCGAGCTGTTGCCATGATGACTGTTGCTCGTAGTGCTCGTTGAATGGGGTTTGCTTCGCGCTGCCATCTTTTTAATGTTGAACTTTGTGACGTGGGCGACCAACATGACGCGGTTTTCTTGTGGGGAAAATGTCTGCCGTTTTCGAGCGTAGGCAAAGTAGAAAACTGTGAGAAGAGCAAAAACCGCTAAAAAGATGAATGTTTCCACGTTGCCATTGCCTTGGAAACCCACGATGCCGACGATACTCAACACCCACACGGACATGGAGTAAAGCGCCCCCCACGAGCCAAAAGGACTTCGGAACTCGGAACTTTTGATGTTTCGATAGTTGTGTTTCAGTGAAATGTACCCGATGCACTGGCCCGTGTACGACATGAAGCCCGAGAGCATGCAAATGTTGAACAAGTTAGCACCGATGGACGGCTGCCAGTACACGACAAGGCAAAGTGCATAGCTGATGCTTGTTCCGGCAACAAGAGCAGCGTATGGAGTTTCTTCAGCTTCAGAAGTTTTGTTGAGAAACGAAGGCAGCAGTTTGGAGGTCGCCATTGCTACGATGAGTTTACCATAACACCACATGAATCCGAACGCTGTAGCGTACGTGGCTGGGAGTGACAGAATTGTAGCTGCATGGCGTGGAATGTTGAATAGTAAGGTGAAGCCGTTGTCGAATGGGACAAGTTCTGTTGGTAGTGAAGCGAGACCTGGGGGCAAGGAAGCGGTGACAAAGTAGACGAAGATTCCAGTCACGAAAAGGGTCACGACGCAAGCTACTTGGGCAATTGGTACACTGTGTTTCGCATGTTCAATCTGGTCACTCGCCATCGGAAGCGCTTCAACACCAACGAAAAACCAGGCAGCGAGAGGGAGCGCCTTCATAAAACCTGGGAACCCATCCACGAATTCCAACTCTGGGTTGACTGCGTATTGTGCAAAGCTAACGAAAGGAAGTGATCCGAAGCAGTAGAGTACAACAATCAAAAGCGACACAACACCCAGGCCCATGTTGAAAATCCAGAACGCTCGACCTCCTTTGATGTGGAAAATCAACGCACTCAAGTAAAATAACCCCCATAGCACAGGACGATACGCCTGAACTTCTGGGACAGAGTCGACGATGAGGTCAATGAACGCGATTGTCGAAATCGAGACGTACGCGATATATTCGAGAGCTTCACAGCAACCGATCATGAAGGCCGGATAAAATCCAAGTGTACAACGAGCCAATCCGTACGCTCCGCCTGCAAACGGTAAAGCTCCAGTGATCTCCGCCGTACAGCAGCAAAGTGTGATGTACGCGGTTGCAATGAGGAAATACGCAATGAAAAAGCTGTAAAGACCTGCTGCGATCCCAGCATTCCAGCAAAAGTACTGTCCTCCGATGACAATCGTGATACCCAGCATGAAGATGTCCCATTTACCAGGTTTGTACTTGGCTCTGGTGCTGATGGCATTTGGGCCCCCGACACTTGAAACACCTCGAGTTGTAGCTTGTTTGACTAACGTGGATGCCTCTGGAGCTCGACACGAAGGATTTGACTGCACCCGAAGAGACCGAATCGCTTGAGTTGATGGAGAAGCCGCCACCTTGAAGTGCATTTGATCCACCTCAAAGTCCACTCGGTACTTCTGAAGAAATTGCCTTGTGGTGGATACAGGAGTCGAGCGCTCAGAACGTAAGTTGAAAATAACACGTAAGACTTCTGGTCTGTGCTTGCATGCAGCAAACGAAATGGATAAGGTCAGCTACCTATTCGGAAAGCACAAAGAGATTTTCCAAAATTGTCCTGCAGTCCTGCAATGTAATGAGCACATGCTCTCAGATCGATGGACCAAGTTTGGAAGTTCTGTACATCAGTTCTGACCTCCAAATGCAGATACACTGGTCGACTTGAAGTGTTATCGTACCAAGTCGCTGCAAGTATAACCGCGAGCTTTGGTCTATGCTGCGGCAGTTCTTCGGATACCTACACTAGATAACTTCGTGTCGAAGTCGTTTTCACTAGTGAAAAGTATGGGCTGACCGAGCCCATGAACACGTGATGAGAGAGCACAACAACCCAGGACTAGCTCAGAGCTTTTCGTCCTGGGAGTTGGCAGAATTCTATGAAATGAAAGCTAGCTCCTCGCCGTCACTATAAACTAATTCGAGTCTTACATTGACTCCATGTACTTCTTCTGCAGCTCGAAAGCCACGAGCGTGATGCCGAACAACGGAGCTTGTACCATCATACGAGGTCCTGCACCCTTCATCAACGCTTTGGGACCGTTCGCCGCCACCACCTTTCGGACGCAATCCATCATACCCGTGTATGGAGATCCCTTCATTTGCAACCGAGTCTTGATCACATCTGCTGGTGTGCAGATCGCAGCAGCTCCAGCTCCTGCAATTGCTCCAGCCGACACAATGGACAGCACCGAGTTCTTGCCCGTGGTCTTGTCTGTCCAGGCATCGCGTAGTGTAGCGTAGGAAGGGAAGAATAGCACCGCGTACGGAACGTCTCGTAGAAAGCAGACGCCAGCGCCTTGGTACATTCCCCGGACACCCAAACCTCGAGCGATCTCCATCGCCGTTTGACGTTCTGCCATAGGCAGGGACGTCTGCATCTGCAATCGAATCTTGACAATCTCAACCTGAACCACCAACATCAAAGTCTCCGTTAGTGAACATGTCTAGAACATTTAGGAATGTGCAAGTGTTTTAAGAGCGTACCGGGTTGGTGATGATGGATTGAGCACTGCCAGCTCCTGCGCCAGCCAGCGCTTGCTTGGCCAAGCTCAGGTGTCCGTCAGCATCAGCGAAGTGTTCGCGTAGTTGTTCGTTGACAGCCAATTTGATGGCCTTTTCAGGCAGCACTCCCATGAGTGTAGGGGGCAACCCACGATACAAACCACGCAGTCCATCGGTGGCTACGATGTGTTTGAAGCACTGCAGAGGCCCCGAGAACATCATACGACCGCCGGTCCTTGTTTGGCCTTGCAAATGGGTCTTGACAATGTCCATGGGGAAAGTCGTGACCATTCCGACGGCACCTGCCATTCCGCCCACAGCGAGTTTCAAGTGGAGTGGAATTGCAGTGGATGTCTGTAGCGTCTTGGGGGCGTTTGCAGCTTCACGAGAACCGAGCGATCGCACTTTGAGCGGGGGGAGGTGGCGAAACGCGGCGGAAGACGTCATTTCGCTTGATTTGGGCTGGCCACGGAACTTCGGGACCGGAAAAACGGGAATGAAGAATTTTGCGGCAGTAACCACAGCTCCCCCAGTGCAGAAGGAGCCATGACAAGTGAAACCGAGCGCCCACCGCCCGCCAGAACGAAGCTGCCAAGCTGCAAATTGGGCTCGAGACAGCCAGCCGTTCCTAGGGGTTTCGACGTTGCTTTGGGCTCTGCTTTGCGCCTGTCATGAGACAGCCCATGGGGACAGACGTTGTGGACACTTGGCATTGAGCCTTGGGGTTTGTATGGACGCACAGTTTGGAGGGAGCGAGGCATATCGTTCGTGCACGGATGTGCTGCTTGGGTTTCGTATGGGGACCCTTTTTCGTGCTCAAAGGAAAAAGCTCGTGGTTGTGCAATCGAGTTGTTGGTTCCTATCGTTGAGGCATTTGCTCTGCTTGGTTCGGTTTGACACATTGGGAACGGAGGCGTATCAAGCAGCAGTAGCAGCTTCTGAAGCCTAAAATTTTGACTTCGAACAACAGAGCAACAGGTCGACGAGGACTTTTGAACTGACACAAAATGGAGATATGAATCCTGAGAGTCAAGTGAGACTTTAGAAACTTCTCTTGGTTGTGCACGAACGAGTTATAGACGCGATGATTCGGCAGTCTGCTGTTGCCAGAGACAGACCCAGGTTGAAGTGGATGACAACTCGAGTTTTTCGTGATTGGATGTGTCACCTTCGCACGAGAGATACGCGCTGTCAAACGAATCTGTAGAGCTTCAAAGTGCTACAGATCGTTATTTCATCGGTCACCACCGATTCGGTGGACGAAAGAAGCTGAAGGTACTTTTGGTTGTGGTACTTTTGACTCCAGCTGCGTAACTTGCTCACACTGGGGATGACCTTAAGGTGTGGCTCTGATAAAACTGTGCGAATGCAAGGCAAGGCACTCGACAGTAGCCAATACCACGGTCAGGTTCGAACGAGTACCATGCTGGTGAAGCCATGTGATCTTCTGAAGTTCAGTGTAGTTAGTGTCCGCACCATAACGAAAAGGTTACAAGAAATGAGACCCGAGTATACTTCGATCAGTTCATGTTGTACGTTGCTCGGGTCTTCGTGCAAGCCAGTAGAAAAAGAAAATATATAGTAGTTTTCAATTGTTCGTTTTCTTTTTCAAGCTTATTCATACGAAATTCAGGCAGGGCTATCGAGAGTAGAAAGATGCAGCTCGTCCTCAACGTTCACGTGTACAACTCGATTTCCTGCGGTTTAACTGTGAGTTATGGATTAACGTCAGGAGAAAGCGGCATTGTGGCCATTTTGATCTACAATCAGAAAGCAAACGTGAATAAGCTACAAGAGGCAGACAAACAAACCCTCAACGCACTTTACCTTCACTGGTTTTCCCACTCTGTCGCCGACAAACGGTTTGTACGTCTCCCACAATTGCGAGTCCCCCACAGCGATACGCCAAACGTTGCTGCTAGTGTGCTCAAGGAATAGCCCAAAAGAACGCAACTGAAAAGGCTTCGCAACCTCAAAATGGTCGTGGACGTGAGAGCTCTGACCTTTGCTCCGACAAGAGACGCAAACGTCGTAGTTTTCGGTGCACTCGATGCACGACAAAATGTCTTGTTCACAGACGAAACTAGTTTTGCCACACTCGTCGCACGAGCGCAGCATTTCAAGCCCCGTCAGCAAGTACAGCGCTTCATGGCGAGAAATTTGCCCGTCGCATTCCAGATCAAAGCTAAGAACGTAGTAGATAAAGTCGAGATTCACTCCATTTTCCATGAAGAAGCTCGTGAACTCGTCAAACGAAATTGCACCATCGCCATCAGAATCAGCTTCGTCAAACAATATGTTCACGTGATTCTGCAAAATGGTCCCAGAGTTCTGTGGAAAGTCTGCTTTTAGTGAAAGTACATCGTCAACAACATCGGCGCCGAGAAAATGATCGCTGTGCTGGGGGTGAATTCGGGATCTGTTGGGGTAACACCGTACGCACAGCAAACAACTTTTGCACATTGAGCACTGAAATGCTGCCATCGTTTTGGGGACAGGTATCGAACAGGAGCTGCAGACTCCGTGCAAATAGTTCACATGGCGCACAATGCTGAGAAGTTCCTTTGAATCAATCGTCCCGCTGTTATCTTGATCAAACTGGTGAAACAGGATAGAAAGAGTTTGGGGAGCGGCGTAAGCCACTACATTTTCAAGGTCCCGTAGCTGGAGGTCTCCTTTTGTGGTGGTGGTGTTGAACATGTCTGCGGCGGAATCGAGCAAAAGTCTTTCTTCGTACAATTGAACATAGTCACCAAGAATGTCCTCTAGCGATGAATTTGGCTGTGCTCGCTTGTACTCCAGAGTCGGGTAGGGCAAACCCAACCACCTGCTAGGCGATTCTGCCATTTCCAGGACGGGTACACCAGAATGACCAGGAAACTTGGTCGGGTGGGGCAAGTTGGATTCAACAAGGGTGTCATCCGGATTTTCGCGAGTCAATACTTCGTCCATCAGGCGCACAAAGTCCGAGGAAGGATCAAATGCTTTCAGCAGAGCAGCCTCAGCTCGAGCCTTGAGCTCCGTACGTGCCTTCGCGCCGACATGTTTCAGTGCACTTTCGAGAATGGCCGACTCTGGCATGTCTGTCTCGATTTCCTTCAGCACTTTTAGAATCTGCTGCGCCAGAGCACAGGAATCAAACACGTAATCTAACGCCTTGTCCAGCAAAGGCCCTCCCACTAAAATCAAAGCACCAGACACCATCATGAGTAGCTGCTTTGTGCGTTTTCGATCTCGTTTCAGCTGTTCTTTCCTTTTGAGAGCCTCTCGGAAAGACTCCAGACTCTTTTGTAGCGTCAGGATATTCCGCTCAGTCACTGAAACGCGATGCTCGAGTTGAGCGATTGAGTTTTGAATTTTCCGGATGAAGTCGGAGTTCTCCACGTTCACTTTGGTCGCCTCCAGCTTCCAGTGATCTTTTTGATCTCGTGTGATGAGCTTCAGTCGTTGACATTCTCGTAAAATGTTTTTGAAAAACACGGCTGCGTCGTTATCGTACATGAGCTTCATCTCGACAGCGTGTTTGAAAGACACTTTGGTGAGCTCCTTCATCTTATCTTCGGTCACTGATTGATAAGCAACCAGAAACAAAGTTCGCAGATCGTAGATGCTGGTCATGTTCCTGGCCATCTCGAGAAGTTGTGACATTGTCACCTCGTTCTGAAGAAGCAACGCTCCCATTATGTTCATGAATCGCGTTCTCTTCTCGTGTATTTCCAAAATCTTGCGCGTCTGCGTGTAGTTTTCATCTTTGCTCACAAGTTGACTTGGCGTCTTCCCGAAATCATCCACAGCAACCGAATCGCAATTGTATTTATCCAACAGGAGCGACACGATATCTGCATTACCGAGAGATGCACCAACATGAAGTGCACCCTGACCATTTTCATTCAGCAAGGTCGTTGCCATCCACCCCGCCTCAGAACCATCTTCCATGCTGGATTCGGCAACAGTCAAAGAAGTTCCATACCCGACATTCATCCGTTTAGCAACCGCTTCACCGACACAGTCGACAAATTTCTCTGAGCCCGTAAGGAGAGCGTAGTTCAGCATGTCGGCCTGAAATTTGTCTGCGATTTCTCTCAAACCTTGACGCCAGTCTCCAAGCGCTGACTCCAGTTCTTTCACGATGGACTTGTAGACACTGAGGACAATGTCACTTGCAACTTCTTTTGCAACCAAGTTCTTTAAAATCATCTTAACGGCAGGACAAGTTCTCGATGAAAGGGCCGTGTCGAGGTCTGTGAAAATCTTGAGGACCGTGGAAATCTCTCCTGTGGTAGTGAGGTTCATGACCGACTTCTTGTTGCCACACACCACGAGTGGGTTAGCCCCATTCATGAGAAGCGCTTTCACAACATCCGCCCACCCTTTCTCGACCGCAGCGAACAGTGCAGTTGTGCTCTGGTATGCGAGCGTATTTGCTTCTGCTCCACGTTTTGCCAGTAGCAAAGCTGCCTCTCTTTGTTTGTAGTAGATGGCTGTACGAAGAGGTGACAACCCGTTCTTGTCGACTGCGTCAATGTCAGCACCACTTTCCAACAGGAGGCCGATCATATCGCACTTGTTGTAATACGCAGCGTTGATCAAAGGCGTATACTGACTCGGTCCATACACCACTGCAGGGTCAGCTCCGTTTTCGAGAAGAGCTTTCACAACTGCAGTTTGGCCTTGATGAACTGCTGCATAGAGTGCTGTCATTTGCTGGAAGGTTACTTTGCTTCCGTTTGCCCCTCGTTGAGCCAAAAGCACAGCCGCTGCTTCTTTTCTGTAGTAAATTGCCGTCCGAAGAGCCGACAACCCGCTTTTATCAACTGCTTCGATGTCGGCACCTTTATCCAGCAAGAGCTCGATCATTTCGCACTTGTTGTAGAACGCAGCGTAGATCAACGGAGTATAATTATTCGATCGTCTCTCGTTGATGTCGTCTCCCAATTCCAAGCGCAGAAGAGCACCATTCCGGTCACCAGCGCAGACGAAGTCCGTGATCGTTTTGGTCCACATTGAACTCGGAGGATACTTGACGAGGAGGGACTTGGGGTGAAGGTCTCAAATTGCAAAGTGAAGTGCATTGGTTTGGGCCATTTCCAAGCAGTAGGTTGTTTGACAGACGGAGCACGGGTGAAAATGTGCATTAGCTGGACGCTTACCCGACCGGAAGCTGTCTTTAGGGCCAGAGAGTACCTATTGCATAGGGTCTTTTCATGAGTGACTTTGATTTTTATGGGAGGGCGATTGCTACTTCACGCAAGTAGGTAGCAAAGAAATACAACTACGTACCTGTGGAGGACGGTGAAAATTCGGTCCATTCTGCAACGTCAACGAATTGGGTTTAGAAACGCAGTCGCCCATTCCTAGATCTCAATGCGTACTGACCAGATTTCGTTGTGATTCCACAGCACGAAGACTCTGTAAAGACTTTAGATATTGGAAAATAAAAGTTTGTCAAAATCTAAGCAACGAGATTGAGCTGCTTTGCTGACCTGAAACTCAAGAGTAATTTGAATACGAACCCCATTTCCGTCGTTCCAGTGATTCTCGGTTATGGTGCGTCAAATTGAGCCGCAAACGCCGCCATTGCTTCTGCAACTTCGCTGGCTTCGTCTTGTAGCTTTTGCTCAGCAGCTTTAGCCATTTCTCTCAACCTTTGCACGTTTCAACCGCTGAACAAAGCTCAAATACACTCAGAGCAAGTGACACCGCAGTGGTCGCTGCAGTGACAGCCAGAAGGACGAAACTCAACCATCGACCCAAGCAAAACGCAAGAGCGCGATTCGTGTCTCCAACTGCCACCATGTCGAACAATTGTGAAAACACGACGGCAAAACCATGTCGACTGAGGTAAAGTAGCGAGAACACCAGCTCTGCTGCAAGTGCCAAACGACCGTAGCACGTAATGATGAAGCCCGGGATGCCCTCTAAGAACCACCCGAAAACACTTTTCAGATTCGTGACTAGGATCTTGAGACTGTTTTTCGAGTCTTCCTGTCGGAGACGGAATACTTGCAGTTTTCGGAGTTTTCGACGGAAAGCTTTAACGTTCTTCTGGAAATCGATAGTTTCATAGTCGTGCCTTCGAGCTACAGAGCGCTTCAGTGCCGCATCACAAGGCGCAAGCATCTCAGTCTTGACAAGTTCCCCATCGATGTGTTCCTCTTGCCGTGAAAGGAGCCACACAACCCCCAAAATCGAATCGATTGTGGTGTAATTGCTTTCGAGTTGTGCCATTTCGGCTAGAAGTTAACTCCTCAAACACACTCGGGATCTTCTAACAACTTTTCGCCAGTCTTTATGTTCTGCATCGCAATGTTTCGTCTCCATTCTGCTGTAGGGATGCAAACGTTCTGAACGAATAGTTGAGCTGCAAGGAAAGTCTGGCCCCAAACTGGTACGAACGAAGCCCATAGCACTCGCAATCACGCCAGCTGTACCATTGCCGACTGAAATTGTGCTGTAGATCAGTATTTCCAAGTCTACAGAGCGTTTCCAAGCACTTATCATGCTGTTGAGTTCATTTCTCACGTTGCTTGGGCCTCTTCGCAACTTGTTGGCACCCTTGGCTATTGTTTCGCAACGATGGTCAATATTTGTACAGTAGCGCTCAATGTTCTTGGAGTCACGGATCACAGTGAAGAGATCACACGCGATGCTGGGAAACATTGGAGGTCGATCGTTCACTTTGGTGCTTCCTTGCACCGTTTTGGTGGTGGTTTGCCTCGTGGTCGGTGAATTGAGACTACGTAACCTCAGTTGGGCATTCGGAGTCTTACTCCGTCGAAACACAACCGATATAGTTTTTTGGCGTTGCGATCAAAACGCTACGTGAGTTGAAGATTGAAATTGGCAAGTTTTATCTTCATGTATCACCCACCCCCTACGGCATTCATGTGGGTAGCAAAAACACAAGATTGTCGAGCAACCAGTTTAATTCTTTCATTGTAAATAATGCCTTCCCTTGCTTCACTACGGCTTTTGTCTACTATTTTGTGTTCGTTTTGGTCAGCAAGCATCTTCTTCCATGCGAGAGCGAGTGTCCAAAATGGCGGCGGAGGACGGAGAAGTCCGTGGACGCGGCGAAATCAGCGTATCGTCCTGCACCACGTGCTTCTCCATGAACTCAATGAACCGGTCACCGTAGAAATCCGGGTTCACTGCCGAGATCTGTTTGCGGTTGTGACGCAGACCCTTGAAAAACGTCTCGGCGATTTTTCGCGTGTTGTACTGCTGCAGGATGTCGATGACGCCCAGGAAATACACGAACCCGTTCTTGCGGCCATGGCGATCTCGGCCGTAGATACCTCCATCATCCTTGCAAAAGACTGACTCGGAATACTCTGCGTATGCTGCCGTGTCTAGAAGCCGTGGTGACAATGGTGCCATGGTAGACGCTGAGCCCTTTGGTGTCGACGGCAATGACGCATTGTTGCGGTTAGCTGGAGAAGAAAACTCTCCAAACGCAGCTCCGAAGCTACGTCCGAAACCACCTTCACTGTTAGT
Organism: Phytophthora cryptogea; assembly: GCA_000468175.2. NCBI lineage: Eukaryota > Oomycota > Peronosporomycetes > Peronosporales > Peronosporaceae > Phytophthora > Phytophthora cryptogea. The sequence goes on from KV741645.1 coordinate 17,302, forward strand.
GGAATCGTCCTGCTCCGAGTCATTATCCGAGTCCAAGTCCGGGTCCATACAGCCATCGCTCCATGTCGGGGTATTCGGCGGTGACAGCGCCAGACGTGTCTGAATGGAGTTGATCATACTAGGGACTGGTGGCGGCTGGAGCTCAATACCATCTCCTGGCATCGATGCTGAACGAAATGGTCGAGTCTGGGGAGCGTTTATGATGAAGCCAGGATCCGAGCCTGCGGGCGATGTTGGCAATGATCTGGACGTGGGTCCTTGTGCATCTGACGTGTGGTTATCTCCACTTTCGCTCGTGGGTGTGCCAGTATACAGATCGTTGTGCAGTTCGCAACCCGAGTCGTGCACGCCAATAAGCAGACTGTAGTCCATAATCTTCATCCGCTTCAGAAACTCAACGTCCTTGCGAAGCTGAACGAGGAATATTGCGCGTCGTGCTACCCCCATCTGCAAGTGAAACCCTTTCTCCAGCAGATCATTGTCTTTTAAGACACCGGCACTTCCACGTTCGTGCTCCTTCGGCGAAGCGTGGCGTCCTATCCGTGAGCCTTTTAAGTCGAACCGTGCGTGGATCTCCAATGGCGTGTCAAAGACACTTGCCATAATGACGAAGTGCATTTTCCTTCGCAAGTGGTGCATCTTGACTCGGTGCATGCCGTAGAAGCGCGTGATCAGCGTGTTCGGGTTTTCCATCACGAACTTATAGTAGTGAGGCAAAATACGTCGAAGGAACTTGGACTCGTCTTTTGTCTGTGTCTTGATCATAAAGCGCCCGTCGTGGGAATAAAAGAAGAACTGCCCCGACTTGGAGTTCGACATGAACTCAATGAAGTTGAAGTCACCACTTAGCGTGAGCATGTAGTCTGCCAGATCAATTCCGAATCGACGACGCACTTGGCGGAACACATCAGGCGAATAGTCTTTGAACTTGAACGGGTGCTGGAGCTGCGAGTTTGCTGGGAAAATCTTTTTATCAACGAGCATGAAGTCGTCCATCGTCAAGCGTTGTTTGAAGGGCTTCTGAAGGCCGGCTGAGTCTCGGATTCCACACATCATGCCGTACGTGAGCGCGTACTGCTCGTGTTGTAGGTTGATCACATTGCCTGCTGGAGGTTTGAAGCTGCGCTCGACATTTTGGTATCGAGTGTGACCCTGTTTGGTCTTCCCAATCCTCATGCGCTTCTCTAGAATCGACAGGTTCGCTTTGGTGTTCGCTCGCTTGGACGTTGGCGACGCTGGTTGCTCCTCAAATGAATTTGTGTTCTCAGCCGTCGTGTCCACCCCGCTAATGTCCAGCGCTGTGGATGTCGTGGTGGACACGGAGGTGGTGCTTACAGTGATCATGGAGCTGCTGGTTCCCATTCCATCACTCTCAATGAAAGTTGGTGACGCTAGGCGACTGCTGTGAGATGACGGAGACCTGGGTCGGCGGCGGCCAGGAGACGATGGCGTCACCTTGAGGGTAAGAAGCTCCGGCGCAACATCCTTCACGCAGGCGGTCAGCACCGCTGGAGCAACAACTTCAACGGGCATCAGGTCGGTTGGTCCAGTCACTTTGCTCTCTCAAACTCCCCGCAGCAGGCAGATTCGTGAATGACACCGTCCTGTGTATTGGTAGAGGTAGCAGCCATCTGCACAACTCACCTCGATCCTTTTGGACCTGATAGTCGAGGACGAGGCCCCAAATCAACGGTAGTCACTGGACAAGCCACGCCACTCGCCTTCAACTTCCATTTTCAGCGCCGTGCTCGCTATTTGCAGCAAAGTCGCAGGCCATCGACGTCCGAGTCCATCAAAGGCGATATTTTCAGCGGCGACAAGATGCGCTTTTCTTGGTGTCGAGGTCAGAACGAACGTCACGCGTGGCAGTCCACTGCTATCTGTCTGTGACTTGTGCCTTGAGCTGCAAGAGACGGGATCTGATGGTTGGTCAATCGCAGTCGCAAATCTTCAGCGTCACCACCGCGGGAACCGGACCCCAAGCACCAAAAGCGGACCATCCGTCGCATACGTACGCAAGCATCCGTCGTCGGCAAGTGGAGGGCAATGAGCGGAACGCCCACCTTGTTTGGAAAACGGATTTTGTCATTTTTGTAGGTGTTTTACATGTACTCCAGCATCCTGGTGCCTGCGTCTACGATTCCGACAGCCGGAGTGGCTAGCGGGAGCTCTGAAAGCTTAGACGGTGGCCTGGCCGCCGCGCTGCTCGATTAGCAGCTTCCAGAACTCGTGGGTCTCGGCCACCGTGGCCTCGGCGAAGTCGCGGCCCATGCACTTGTCTTCGTAGCCGTACTTGTTCACCTGGGGCAGCTTGTAGTCGCGGAGCCARTCGTGGATGGCCGTGATGCAGCCGGGCATGTGCGCCTCAATGTCAGCCACGTCGTTGATRAGCGGGGCGTAGTGGTCCTCCACGTTAATGCAAATGACCTTCCAGTCCGTCTCGTTGTCGTCGATCARGGCGAGCACACCCAGGATCTTGACCTGCACGATGGAGCCTGTGCGCCACTGCTTCGTGCCAATCTCCACGACATCAATGGGATCGTTGTCACCCACGCAGCCCGTCCCCTCCGTCACGTGCGAGGGGTCCTCCCACGTCTGCGGCATGGCGCCGTAGTTGAACATCATCTCACCCCAGCCGTACTCACGCAGCTTACCGTTCTTGGTGTCCTGCTTAATAGGGTTGAACGGCTCACCTGTGGCGATCTCCATTTTCTTACGGGTCCACTTGGGGATCTCGCAGATGAAGTTGACCGTGCCGTCCGGGTTGTACAGCGGGATGTCGTGCCACGGGGAGATCTGCTGACGCTCGCCGTTGGGGCCCGTGTGGTAGAAGTTGACACGGAACTCGAAGCTGGGGAAGGCGCCCACGGCCTCCGTCTCGATGTTGCCCACCTCCGGGTTGGCGATACGCGCCTTGAGGAATTTGAACTTGGCCTGGTAGCGACGCATGGCCTCCGTCTGGTTGTCAGCGGCGTGGTCGTCATTCCACCACTTCATAAACGAGTTAAAGTCGATCTGACCCGTCGTGGACTTGCTGTGCATGTACTGGATGGCCTCCCGGGCATCCTCGTTGGAGATGGGCTCTCCCAGCTTGGCGTGGAGGTCCAGCAGGTCGTCCTCACTGATGAAGCCGTTGCCCTGCACGTCAAAGAGGTTGAAGATGGCGCGCATACGCTCCATCTCACGGGGCTCAATGTTGAGCTCCGTACCGTCGTCCAGCACGGATCCGCGACGCGTCTTGGCCACACTGAGCTCCGTGCCATAGCGCTTCTCGGCCTGCTCGTACGAGGCGAGCTCGGCCTTGAGCGTCGTCACTTCGCTGCGCAGATCCTCGAGCTCCACGGCCATGGAGAGCACGTCCGGGTCCTCCTCGCGCCACGAGTCGCTGCGCTTGGAGCGGAAGCCCGCGTGCTTGGGGGACGAGGACGGGGACGAGGCCACGGGGCGCGTGTACTCGACCTTGGCGCCGTCCTTCTTGTCGGGTGCGTTGTCAAGGCATTTCTGCATGACTTCGAGCCATTTCAACTGGTCCTCGGCGTTCTCCGTGTACACGCGGAAGCAGTTGTCGCTGGGCGTGTAGAACTGGAAGCCATTGGGCTTGCCGTCCCACGCGTGCACCGAAGAGAAGGGGATCTTGCCGCGGATGGCGCGCTTCTCAAAGTCCTCAAGCGACAGGAAGTAGACGATCTGCAGCTCGTCCTTGTAGATGACGCAGTAGCGCTTCTTCCAGAGCAGCGAGTTGTGCTCCGGCTTCTTGTACAACACGCCGGCGATCAACACTTCGCGGTTGTCTACGGCGTGCGACTTGGACTGCTTGAGGAAGTTGGCGAACGACGCGATCGTGGACGCCATTGGGAGACGAGAGTGATGGTCTTGAGCTCGAGCCAGCAAATCGCGGAATGAGAGGAAGCCACTGGCCGAGCCACGTATGCGGACGTAAGCGGAGAAGTACGGTAGTTCTGGATATGGATCGGCTCTGCACGATCTCAGCGGATTTCAGCCAATGAGCGCAGTGTATGTACCCTCTGCATTTTACAGAACATTTGGCAAAAGGTTTTTAAATAGGAGGACGTGTATGTTTGCTGAGGGAGGACCATTGAAAGTGTATGTTGCCTTATGTGCCATGAGAGACGGAGGTGGAATGGATTCTGGTAGAGTTTATAGAGTTTATCGTCCGACAGAAATGCGGTGCTTGTCGTCGGCACGAAGTTTGAGTGATCGGACACCAAGGAAGATAGAGACGAGGCTGGTGAAGGAATCTCCAGCGAAATGCCAGTTAACTCCACGAGAAAAAGCGGTAAATGACGCAGTGGACCTCCACACGCTGCATAGGAGGGAGCTCCAGATACGAAGAGGGTTCTGATAACCGCGTTGATGAGAGGGAAGTGCCAAGCCGGACTTTTGGATGGTTCAGTTTTGGCCAATGAGCCTGATTTACGGCGCGTCATGACGAACTACTGGCGGTCTCAAGTACGTCAGCAGGTGTAACGCCGGTGCAGGTATCGGAGACCTTGAAAAACTGCATCAGTCCGGAATCGGAGACGTCCAGGACTCAACGACCAGGAACACGTTGCAGACTTCGACGCTTTCGATAGGATATCGAAGAGATCAAGCTCGAGAATCTGCAGAGATGTGGACAAGTTGGCGCTGACTGACAAGAAGTTGCGGTCAAGTCTAAGAGCTGTGAATTTTGCCTTTGATTCTCGGACGTGGTGGCACCTTCACTTGCTCGAGAAGTCTCCCCGGTATGTTGAACTCATTTCATTGTGTTTCCAGTGCCGTATCTTGAGTCACGATGCCCTGGGATGCTCATACGTCGCTAGAGCAGGTTGTAGATTTTGTACTTGCTTGACATGACACTTGCGTTTCTGGGGGCTAACTTGATCGAGAGGATTGTGTTGCACCCTTCGTCTGCAGGATTGGAGATAACCTACCGGTCTGTCAAATTCGGTGAGGGGCGGACATGTGTTGGAAAGGGGCTACTAGTTCATGCTACCTCCAACTACAAGCGCAATTGATGTCGTCACGATACGAGATGCTTTCGGAAACTCCTTGTTGTGGTTGCATACCTCGTTTCAAAGGAGTGCTGGCCTTCAAAGTGTCATTTTTCCCCATTTGTCGACTGCATTGGTAATCAAGGTGCAAAGCATGGTATTTTTTGTCCGAGTGCGGGGCCTTGAACGAGACCTTTCACGAATCGCATCAATACATATTCTCTGTTTTAAGGACTGTTGATACATGTACTTACAACAAGTCCAGCCGATTGCTACGACACTCAAAGGGATAGGCCCCTTCCGACGTTGCCAAGTCCACAACTAAGTCAGCGCCTAAATGCATTTTCGAATATCCTGCAGCTTCACTACTTGCTTAACTCTATTTTTCATTTTTTATGTATTGTAGTAACTTAGAAATGAACTTCTAAGGACTTTGAAGACAAAGTTTCTACCTACGCCAATTTACGTCGTCGACAGTCTAGCCACCACGGAAGTGATGAGGTCTGTTGGTGCGAAAGACCAGGCCACAATTGAGTTAATCTACTTTCAGGTGTGAGCCCATCAATCCAATGTTGTTGATCGCCGCTGGCATGTTGAAGG
>KV741655.1:0-27911 GCA_000468175.2 Phytophthora cryptogea
GTTCGTTCCCTTCTCATATTCTCCTTCTCCCAAAACTGATCACTTTCAGTCCCCTGCAAACCAAGTCGCGCTCGCTTGTGATTCGAGCAATCCCAAGAAAGAAAAAGACGTCTTACTTTGATGTTAGAAATGAAAGGTTTGTTCTCCAATCCATGAATGATTGGAAGTGATCTAACTAATTTTCCCACCACGTTGCAAGCTCACTGTTGATTTTACTCGACAGTTCCAAGCCCCGCAAAACCTATCGAAGATGGAGCGTGAAGAACTTGAACAATGTGTTTTGGAGCTTTCACGCTGTTTGGATGAAAATGCTCCTTCTCTGAGTGCTGAGGACATTGATCGAGGGCTGGACGTACTGGAGAAAGTCGACAAGTATTTGACAGACTCCGTCTTTGGTGATGATTTGATGTCGATTTCCGAGCACAATATCGCGATAGTCGGCACCACAGGGGCGGGCAAAAGCACTGTGGCCTCGCTCCTTTTTGGCAAAGGGAAAACGGTTGTCCATCATCAAAGCAAATACGCTCGCGTGCTTGTTGCTGAGCCCCCACTACCTGGCAGTGCCATTCGAAGCGGAGGAACTTCGGTAACACTACTACCAGTCGTGAATTACGTTTACTTAAGTGACTACATGGTTGCTTTGTGGGATATGCCTGGAAGTCGGGACACTCGTGGCCCATTTGCCGAGTTGTTGGTGCATTTCATCTACCATTGGATGTTGAAAGATGGCAGTGACGTGAGGTTTATTATCGTAAGTCCACCGCTGCATGAAAGACCCCAGCAGATGATGCTTGAGAATCTGATCAACAGCTCTCTCGTTCATGCAGACAACGCTGTGGTTGTGTACACGAAGTGCAGTGAAGACTTTGACCCCGACAGTACAAGTGATCTTGAGCTTCATGAAAGCAAGAAAAATATTCGTTCATTTGCTTTGCCTGCCCCGACCAGCGCAGATAAAGAAGGCTGCAACTACTCACTTAGGTATCTCGATCGAAAGCTCGCGATACTGCAAACACTTGGGGAGTTGCAACTACATCCAGTGAAATACGAGCAGCATCTACCTCCTGCTGCGGAGCTTTTACTAGATCGGTTTTGTGAAAGTTCCATTGCGTTTGCTCGTGACGTGTTATCCGTCTGCTTTCTTCGAGTGTATGACTGGGATTCGTACGTTGGAACTCTTGCAGAAATTGACGATACTCTGCTTGCTTTACGAGACTCGACGGAGATGTCTTTTGAAGCTGCCATGGAAATTCTAACCCACCTTATACCATACAAAGGCGACAATATTCGACAGGATGCTGGAGTTGTTCGAGCTGGTAAACGTTTATCCCTTGTTGGTACGATTGTCGGTGACAAGATACATCGTCACTTGGCCGATTGGCTAAACGCAGATTGCATCCGGACAATAGAAGAAGCCAAGGAGAGACTGGTACAACTACGAAATACTGTGATCAACTACAGCTACCACGAAGCAGGCTGTGCCCGAATCAACAACACGTTTGTTCTGGTTGTGAGCGCATTTCATCTGCGACTGTCAAAAGAACTCGCTCGAGTGCACAAGTTGCTGGAAAAACATCGAGCTGCAATTGCGTCAGCTGATACAATTCCCGTTGTGGTCATTGTGGGATTTTCTTCGCTCGAAGTGGACACGAACATGAAGATGTGGACCAATGTTGCTCTCGTGAGCCCGTCAATCAAAGTGACGGCAGACGAATCGTTTGATTTGTCTGCACGAGGGCAAGCGAAATCTGCGCCGAGATACAACAGAACGGCAGGAACACCAGGACAGCATGGAGAATCGGGACTTCCTGGTGGAAACTTGTTCGTAGTCGGTGAGACTTTGGACGATCCCCGAGACTTGTTGCTCGCTACGTCTTCTTGCGGTCAACAAGGTGGTGATGGTCAAAACGGTGGAGATGGTGTCAATGGTGAAGACTCGAGGTACTGCTCGAATGACTTCAAAAGTGCAATCCAGCGAGCCATGCCGGACGATCTTCCAGAAAATGGTGACGATGAGAAGGCTTTGTTAGATGAACTACAAGTTGGCTCGTACCAAGACTTGATCTCTCCATTGTCAGGAAAATTCTACGGCACTCAAGGAGTTAGATCGTTGACTGTAACGAAAGCGTCTGTGTCTGGAGGAAAGGGACTACAGCCAGGACGCGGAGGTACCCACGGTGCAGGAGGAAGAGGAGGCTACATTCGACTTCAAATTGGCAACAGCTTGAAAGAGAAAACAGGAGAAACGGGGCTATCAGGCAACGATGGAATACATGGAAAACAGTCTCGAGACGGTCGTCCCAGCCCAAGTTTTTCTGCAGTGGTGTGTCAATGGTACTTCAAAGGAGGTTGGTGGTATGATGGCACGAAAGCCAAGCCTCAAATTGACGATGTGAAGGTGACGGACGCAGATATTCCCCCAATGATGTATGCAGACCCGGTTCAAACGCAACCAGAAAGCAACAATTACAATGCCGTCGCCAAGTCTTGTGATCTCAATTTGATTCAGGAGAAGTATGACATGGTGTTTACCCGATTGAAGTCGAAGTTCCCCCAATGCAATTTCAAGAATCTCAAGGTCGAGGTGGAGACTGAATGCGACTTAGATTAGTACGATTCGGGATGGTATATCTAGGCTTCAGAGGAGAAGGTTGTTGTTCTTCTAAGTTGAATATCAATTCTTGATGGTCTTGTGACCGCACGTTTGAAAGGTCAACGGTCTCCGATATCCTTGTCAAACGTGACCCAACTTTTAAAAGATACGCAGATCTCAATCAGCACCTTTGAGAAGAATGTCTCGATCAAGGTCTGGATCAATGAGCAGCGACGCGGAAGAATCTCAAGACGCTCCGGTGGATATTTTACCCAAAGAGATCCGACTTGCTGAAGATGCAGGTATGTTCCTTAGTCTTTAAACTCAAGTTCTCCTTCTTATCATTGTTCAATTGTAGACGACACTGTACCAAACACTTTGGTCATTACGGTGTTGCAAGCTCGCCATCTCCAGCCTGCTGCTCTCCGAGATACTCTCAGTTGTTACGTCAAGTTATCTTCATTAGGTGTGGAGTACAAGACCAGTGTCATGACCAAGACTCGAGAGCCTCGGTGGCATGAGGTATTTGTGTTTCGAGCTGTGGACTGGGCCACAGGCGTGACGGTGTCTGTCCGGGATCGTCTTCCACTCAAAATGCACTTCATAGGACAAGTCGTGATCTCTTCAGCCGACATCGCCAGTCTACCAGGGATGATCACGCAACGTTGGTTCCAGCTGAGAGACAAGGGCGATGCAGGTCAATTGACAGGCGCTGAGCTGGAGCTGAAGGTGGCGTTGCTGTACACGAAAGCCAACGATCAAACACTTTTCGAGTCGGGGCCAGCGGCTGCCGAAGTCGAACACGGAGCTGCAGATGCAGGACTGGCAGAATTTCTAGTTGGTCAGGAGGACGAGACGGAGGAAGAGATACATGCTCGGAATAAGGCGCTTGCTCGACGTGAAGTACAAGAACGAGAAGCTGCGGCGACGATTGCTGCGTTGAAACAAGGAGACTATCAAGTTCAGGTGCATGTCATCGAAGCCCGGGACCTGAAAGGAGAAAATGTAAGTTTTTATTCGAGTGATATCTCTGTCTTGGGTCTAAACTTTCGATTGTAACAGTTGAGCGGGACATCCGACCCGTACTGCCAAGTGGAAATTCTGGGGATGTCGAAGAAGACGTCTACGAAATATGATACACTGGGCTGCGTCTTTGACGAGATTTTGTTTTTTAACTTCCCTAATATCGGCCGACATGAACTTCGTGAAGCTGCAATTAAGGTACATATTGTCAGGTTCAGTAAAAGAGATAGTTTCTTATACTTGTATGCTTTGTGTATGATCAGATTTCAGTGTATGACAAGGAAAGGGTGCTCAAGGATAATTTGATAGGCATTTACCATCTCGATTGCCTTTCAGTGTACACACAAGTACGTCAACCACTTTTAACAAATTATGTTACATTATCTAACGCTCGTATCTGTATTCAGCCTGATCACGAGCTCTACCGACAGTGGATTGCTGTTCACGACAATTTGAACGCGAAAGACCGAGGAATCCAGGGATTTCTGCTTGTGAGTGTCGTGGTGCTTGGTCCTGGTGATGCTCTTCGGGTTCATGACCGTGAAGCTGAAATTGAGCAAGAGCTTGCTGAAGCTACTGGAGAAACACCTGCAGCGAAGAATGATGCAGCTATAACTCCCCTTGTATTAGTCCCTCCTGCCATTGAACTGAAACTCCAGTTTCTCGTTGTAAGGGTTCTACGAGCTGAACATTTGCCAGCTATGGACGCTGGTGGTCTCTTGATTGGAGCTCAGGGTATCGATGCCTTTATTCAAGTGATGTTTGCTGCGAATGCACCTTGTAAAACCACTTACGTGACCGTAAAAGGACGTGGAAATCTCTCCCCCGATTTTTATGAGGAACTGTGGTTACCAGTTCGTATACCAACGTTCTCACGGCACATCGGACTGTCGGTTTGGGACCGCGACCTCACCTCTCCAAACGAGTTGGTTGGTGTTGCGTCTCACGATTTCTTGCAAGTTCCAGCAGTTCCAGTTGTCGAAGGCCAAACTAATGTGAAAGCTGCTGAAAGTCCACAGAAAGTTGGTTTACTGCTGGGGGATAGCGGTGATGAAGAAGAAGTTGCCGTCGAAAATGAATTCAGTAAAGCCACCACCCGAGAGACATTAGAGTTCGAGGAAGAGCAAGAAAAACTTCAAGCGGCAGCACCGCGATGGTACAATTTATACGGACCTCCCCTGAAGGGCACAAACTCAAAGCGCAGTCAGCTTGTGACTCGTTACGCTGAACTCGGATCAACATATCGGGGCCGTATCCTGGTTTCAATGGTTCGAATTGAGTTTCCACGTCAAGAAGACGGAGAGAAAACTTTCACCAAACAAATGTCGGCTCCAGAACGTGAGCGATTTGAACGCAGCACCCCAAAGACAGTCAAGTATATGCTCCGTGGGGCATTATTTTGCGGTGTCGAGTTACCTAGAACATTACAGGTCGGCCTTACGGGTGGCAGACCTCAAGTTCGAGTGACGATATCCCTAGGACCGTACTCTATTGTGTACGAGAGCCAAGATGTGTCAAAAGACGGATCCGCTACTTTCGAGCAGTGTCTGGAACACCAATCTGCATTAGATTTACCAGCAGACTTGGCCCAAATTCCAGACATTATCGTAACACTTAGTCGGTCTGTCGGTGGCATCGCTGCTGCAACAAATCGCAAGGAAGAGTTTGTAAGTGTAAGTTTTGCACGATTTCGAGCTGAAGAATTGTTCACTCGTGGGTTTACTGAAAAATGTCAGTGGGTGGTGCTGAAAGAAGAGATTTCTCGTCGACAAACTCGATACGCTCTTGAAAGTTCACAAAGCCCAGGAGTTCTTCTGCTTCGGTTGGGGTTTGGACGCGTAGAGGTGGCTACACGATTTCCTTGGACTGATGATGGAGACACGTCCGAGCTGTTCGGACCGTTGCGTTCTCCACGAGTATACCGAGAAATTCGAGTTCATGTTTTTCAAGCTCGTGGACTCGAATCGCCATCAGGAGTGACTCGGGTCCCCAGTCCGTTTGTTAACGTTCGTTGTTGTGGACAGCAAAAGCGCACGATGGCTCGTCCAAATACCTCCGCACCACTTTTCTACGAGTCGTTGGTTTTCCTTACGAATGTCCCTGCGACCGACGTGATTTACATCCCCAAGATCGTTGTACAACTTCAAGATGCAAGTGGAAGTGGGTCAGTGCTTGGAGAATTGAGATTATCTCTAGCTTCAGCTGTACGATCAGTTGCTACTGCTGGATCACCGAAACCTCGATGGTATGAACTCAAACCACCTCGTAGCAGATCATCTTCGGTGAGTTCTTTACTAGCTGAGTTGTCAGGAACAAGTGGGCCATCAGGACATGTTCTTGTCGCAATTCAGTATATTGACCACGCCGGACTAGCTCCACCTGAAGTGCTTCGTCAGCCAGCTCCAATCGTTCCAAAGTATATTGAAGCAAATCTCGACATTGTCGCCTTAGGAGTTCGACATTTGAAAGCACTCAGCACGTTGGGAGTTCAGCGTCCTCATGTCGAATTTGAACTGGTCGGTGGAGAGTTTGTGGATGGATCGACTGTAAAGCGGACGCAACCAGGTATACCAGCGAGAGGATTCCATCCTTCAGGCAGCACCAAGACTATTAAACTACCGGGTGGGTATTATGTTGATAGATCGGGCGTAAAGCGAATTGAACCTGGAATGCCAGTGGAAAAATCGATTTCTTCAGGAAGCACCAAGGACGCAAACTTCCTGGACAGAATTGTGGCACGTGTTAAACTACCAGTTGACACTTTATTCGCTCCTCAACTACAAATTCGAGTTTGTGATTCGACATTGGGAGGACTCCGAAAGACCACGCTAGCATCGTGTATTGTGGATCTTGCCAACAAACTTCCGTGGAGTCCAACGTATCGTATCGAAATTGCTGATGGAGCAGGGTCTCCATTCAGAAGTCCATCAAAACGTAAAACGATTGGATTTAGTCAGGACAAGAAGAAAAATACTGGAGCGAGTGGAGATACCGCAGAAGCTAACCCTGAAGATGAAGAGGATGACGTTGAGTACGTGTTTGACGAAGGTCAACCTGAAACAGAAGTAGATTTTACCCTTGACAATGGAGTTGGCGTAGGTGATTTTGATCTTCCCTCAGTGCTACACACTCACGCTCGAGTGGACACTATTAAACCTTCGCTCGACAAGGATCCTGCATTGATTGAGCAACGCCGCAAAGAGGAAGAACGGCGTTACTATGCTGGTAAATCGTCACTCTTACTGTCACATCGCAGTGGTAAAGAGCGAAAAGGATCCGTTCTCGACTCACCACGTACTAATCGTGATCAGGAACATCATCGCGCACCTTACCTTCAAGGACGAGACTGGTGGATCTCTCAATTTAATGGTGAGGAGCTGGAAAACTATTTCACAAGCCCTGCGCTCGAGAGCTACCATCTGAAAAGGCCGGTACTTACGCGTCCAAACCTTATGAGTTTTGAGCGCGTGAGAGTGCAGCTTCGTGCTGGTGTTTTTAAAGGACGAATTACAGTGACAGAACGGCGATCAAAGAGCGATTCTCGTTCTCAGGAGGACGAACGATCAAAACAAGAATATTTGGAGATACGAAGGCTGAAGGACGGACCTCAACCAGTTATTGTGCGGGTCTACGTATTGCGTGGACAAAACTTACAGGCCAAGAATTCTAACGGGTATTCGGACCCGTATCTACGATTAAAACTAGGAAGCAATCGCATTAACGATCGCTTAAACGCCTGCACGAACACATTGCAACCAGAATTCTTTCGTACGTTTGAAGTGGAGACAATTCTACCAGGTGCTTCGCAACTCGACATTTCCGTTTGGGATCGAGGTTTGATCATGGATCAACTGATCGGTTCGACCACAATTGACCTGGAGGAACGTTGGTTCCATCGCGAATGGCAGGAAATTGGAGATAACCACTCTTCTCCTAAACGGGGTAGCAACTTGAAACCTATCGAGTATCGCCATCTTTACGTGCCACAGAATCGTTCAACGTCTCAAGGTTTCTTGCAGCTATGGGTGGATATCTTAACCACACAAGAAGCTGCACGTATCGAACCTGTCGATATTTGTCCACCTGCACCAAAGAAGTTTGAGGTTCGTGTTGTGGTCTGGCGGGCGGAGAATGTTCAAGATCAAGTTCAAAGCGAGATTAATGACTACTTTGTGAAAGCTTGGATGGAGAGCAGCGGTGATTCCGGTAGTAGTCGTGTTGAAAGTACTGACACGCACTGGCGCTGTTCGAACGGGAAACCGTGTTGGAACTGGAGACTTGTCATGAAAACCGAATTTCCTCCTCGATCACCAGAGATGGCGCGACTTCATATTCAACTTTGGGACAAGGACGTACTCAAGTGGAATGACGTGTTGGGAGAAGCGCAACTTGATCTGTACAAGTGGCTGCGTCGTGCATACGAAACCAATCGGTCAGTAGCTCCATTTCTTGAGCTTAAGCGATTATCTCGACAGTCTTTGGCTCCAGGTGACGAGTATCATGACGACAACACGGATGAGAATTCTAGTTTTGACAATGGTGAAGGCGATTCAAGCGAAGATGAAGAAATCCCTGCAGTCACGCTGGCACCTCGTGAAGACAATGCGTTGCTCGGCTCGAGTCCTAAGAAAAGTTCTCGTAAAAAGCAAAAGCATTTACCAGGTATTAAGAAACGTCGAGGTCCTTCCCCAGCAGAACGAAAATTAGCCAAAGCTCAAAAAGACGAAGCTGATGCCGAAGCAGCGATCAATGGACTGCTCGATTTTATGGGTCTTGGTAAACTTCCAGATGACGCCGAGTGGATTCCCATCTACTTTACAGATCGTGAAGCTGCTGTGTCGATGGAAATGGGAAAAATAGGTATTTCGATTCAAATTGTACCAGAGGAGGAAGCTTTGGCGTCTCCGGTTGGTAAAGGTCAAAACACTCCCAATCTGAATCCATATTTGCCTCCTCCTGTCGGTAGAATGCGGTTCTCAGCAAACCCGATGGCTATGCTCAAGGTTCTGGTCGGACCGAAAATGTGCATTCGGTTGTCTCTCCTGTGCTGTTGTGTTGGGTGTATGCTCTTCATATCCGTCTTTGGAGCAACACTCATGAGTACTCTTTCATATCTTCAAGCTGTGGAATCAAGACGTTCGAGCATGAGAAGTCCGTAAGAAACTTTTGATATGAAGGTGAACGCATTAAAATTAATGCTGTGCAAAGAGACTGAGGAAGTCTTTGCCTAACGATGTTCGAAGTGGTGGTGACCGAGAAGCTGGTGATGTTCGTGACCCACCCCACCCTCCTGATGTAGAAGGTGGAGGAGCAATCGGCATTGAGGCATCTCCGAGAGCAGTATAGTCGTCCAGATGGAGGTCTGTCATTTCCGTTGCTGCGAGTGTCATGAGGTCCTCGTTCGAATACAGTGGCGTTTGCTCAATTGCAGTCTCTGGATCCATTGAATCGTAGTCGACAGTGGATGAAGAGCCAACGAAGAACGGATTCGAGCTGGAACGGATCCATTGCAGCCCTGGTTTCTCCGCCATGGTCTTGGTTGAAGCCATTTTGGATGCTGCTGCAGCTCGTCTTGATGGAAAATGGTTTTCAACGGGTTGTTGAGGTTCCACTTGAGGCTCTTGTTTGCTCACATACTTACGACTTTGGTATTGAGGACCGTCACTGTCTTCGAGGTCATCTTCAATCGCAACGTCCACGTCGGGCTCGTGTGTAAGTCGCGGACTTGGAAGCGAAATAATTGTTTCGAAGAGGTGGGCGTTGTTGATCTGGTCGTCTTTGCCAAACCATTGAAGTTGACTTTGCCCAACATCAAGATCACCAGACATTGTTTGATCACTTCCACGACTACCGTCAGAACCTCGCACAGCCATGCGTAAGAGTTGCTCTTGGTTACTAAAAGTTGGCCAACGCCGTCCATGACGAGAATTCTGTGACGTATTTTGTCTGGAAGAGGAAGTCGTCGATCGAGAATTACTTGGTGAATTCAGCGTTGTCTCGCTAGCGTCTGTCGTGACTTCAATTTTGAATGGAGGCGGCACACTTTCATCGACATCCGCGAATCCGTCCGTCTTGGGGTCATGGTGAGCTTGGTTGCATGAAAATACGTTGTTCTTGTCGACAACCCCTCGGCGAGATGGTAACCCGGCGGAGTCTTTGGCAGCTCCTTGCTGGCTATGACGCTTTGCCTTCACCATGTACCTCGATGGTGGCCGATCTCCTGTGATGGAATCTGGATTTGACGAGCAGTTTGAAGGACTGCTTCTGCGACTACTAAGTGCACAACTGGTGGAACTCGCACTTGAACTCGAACTGCTGCCTCGATGGCTCGTGGTTTCTGGTGCATCGAATGCATTCGCGTCAATTAGATGTGTGGGGAAGGCATGACGCTGACGTGAAGGAGGACGATCCGTCATCTCTTTGGTCACTGGTACTCGAGCCCGTGGCTTTTTGTTGACTCCAGCGGACAAGTTTCGATACTTGCTAGCTCGAGATGGCAGTGAGACTCGTTTTGCTGCGTGGTTGTTACTAGACCCCGTTAACCAATCTTCTTGGTCTGGGCCTGCACCGAAGGGCAGTTGCTGAGCTTGGTGACTCTCCTCATCTTCCTCTTCGTGCTCGTTATTGTTGCCACAACTTTTCTGACGGCCGAAGCGGTCAGATGAATCCGTATCACCGACTAGTTGACGTTCAAGACGTTTCCTGTTTGAAGGTCGAAGAGAAGAAGCGGAAGATGTCAGCGTTCGTCGAGCAGCAATTGACGCGTCTTGAGAATAAACTGAAGATTGACGCTTAGTCGTTGGTGCTGCTATCACTGGAGCAGTAGATCCATTGGAGTGACGATGATGCGAATTGGTAGAAGTACGGCGAGTGCTGGAACTTACAATACTGCTTCTGCGTTTACTACTGGGCTGCAAGTCCCCCATGGCGCTATCACTTTCGCTTGGAACGTCACGATGGACTCGACGACTAACGCGAGTCTTTTCTCGAGGAACTTCATGCTCGACTAGGTGGCGTTCCGGTCCTTCCGGTTCTTGTGAAAACATCGTGGAGATAGTTCCAGGAGATGCCGTGCCACGACGTCGACTTTTTCGCTTCATCTTGGTACCAGAAGACGAATTTTCGCTCGAAGTCGGCGTTTTCATGGTCGAAGAGAGGAGACTCATGGAGATTGCTACTGTTCTCGAGTGTTTTTGATCCCAAGACTGCGAAAGAAGAGGAAACTCGGGCTATGGGAGATGAACGTTGTGCTGGGTCGTTGCATGGCCGCTAAATTGGTGTAGGAAGCAACGCTGGAATTAGATGGATGTGGTGTTCAACGCCATTATATATTTTCATGTTGTTTTTTGCAATAAAATCTTATGCTGATGAATGTTGAGTGGCGAGGAAAGCGACGTAGCATGCCAAAAAGTCCGTGTACGAAAGGAATGGGGCGGTCGTAGTTGATGGAATTCGCTTTACAGCAATATTGGCGCTTGATATGAGCTTGGACAGCAGGTATCGAAGACTTTCAACTGTAATCTTGGACGTTCCATCTCCTGTTGTAGGGTATGCAGTACGTCGTTTTGCGGGCTTTGCTGTCCACCGGATTTTGCTAGAGAACATGACAAACGATGAGCCGTCAGGTTAGGCTCACAACTTCCGAAGCCTTCTATACTGTACGCACCAGAGCTTTTCGAGGGCCTTCGTTAAACCAAGCATCGTCATTCGTTGGGGAGTCCGAGCATCTTTATCTGCGAATAACTCGTACGCTTCCTGCGCATCAACCACTTGGTCGCCCAGTAGGTCGATCAGTGCAATTACTTTTTCAATCGGTAAGGTGGGAGCTTCCATAAGCTTCATATTAGGTTCCTACATACATGTACATCAATTGATACAAGTTAGTTGCTAAATGAAAGAGCTGTAGTAGTAGTAAGCTGTACCACTTCAGTAGTTTCTTCATGCCCTTCATCGACTTTTTCTTTTCCATGTATGGGTAAATTGACTCCGTGTTTCGCGCATGACTTTTTCCCAAGTGGTTGTATACCTATGTCCAAAGTTTGGCCTCGTTAATACCATGCACCAAGGTCCTAACAACACCCCACTGTCACCTGGAAACACTCGCTTGCATCGAATGAGAATCACTTCACTGCCGGTGACGTATCGTGTCTGGTTGCTGGAAAAAATCGTCAGAATCAAAGCACAACGGTAAGATAATATAGGCGTCTGCATACCAAAACTTCTTGCAAAGAAACTCGGCCACTCTCGGCTCGCAGGTTAAGTGCACTTCGTTTCGAATTCGTCGTTCATCTTGATTACCATAGCCTCGACCACTTGCGCGCCACCAACGCGAGAAAATATAGCCAACTTCACACACTGCATCTTCTGGAACATTGTTGAGCTGCTGGACGAACTGAACCACATCTTGAGACTCAACCTCCATCGAGCAGATCCACTCGAGTGCTACAGTCTCCATGCTTTATGAAATGACTGAATGACAACACGATGCCATTAACTATTTTTACGTGCATCAACTTGAACACGCAGCTTTCGTAAAAAAGACATCAAGTAACATTCAACCAAAAAGAAATTACCATAAAAACGAAAACAGCATGCTTGAAATCTCTTGCCTTATGGCATGACCACGTTCTCAAAGGTGCACTGCGGAAAAGTCTCCACAAGTCGAGCAAAAGCTCGATCATAGTAAACTTTGACGTCATCCATGCTCCAAAACGTTTGCCATTTGAGTCGTAGTCTTGATGGATACTTGCTTTAAATCTAGCACTGCTCCGACCATCATGGGAAGAACGGCCAACACGACCAAAGTCGCCTGGACACCCCTGAGCACCACGCCCTGTATACTTCACACCATCCGATTCCACTACGTAAAACTCCCCGCCCAGTCCTCCACAGCCACCTTGTCCGCGACGGCCTGGAGGAACTCCACGCGTGCCTTGGTTATGCGGTCGAACAAGCTTGAGTTCGAGCATGGTGTGTCTTCCAGAACATTCCTTCAACAGTATACCACCCATGACGAGCCCAACCATCCCAATACCGGGACCGACGTTAGGAACGAAGCTAAAAAGCGTTGTAGCTGTAACAATTGCTGAACCCATCGCTGCAAGCGTAACATCCTCGCTAGTCGGGGGTAACTTCTTGGAACTACAATCTTTCAGCTTCATCGCACCTACCAATCGCGCGCGAACCGATCTGACATCGTCCAATGTTGGCATCTCCCTTATTAACTGCTCTGCGTCAGCTTCAAATTGGGATCTAGAATACACAACGTCATCCCCACTAATCCCGTTTCCAGCATCTTGACCAACCCCACCGTCTTGACCAGTAGATGTCAGTAGATCATACAGATCGTCATCATTATCCAATTTACGACACGAAAGAAAAAAAGATCCTCCACAAAGCCCTGGTGCGCCGTGCACACCATCTTGACCGGGACTAGCTCGAGAAGGCGTAATAGCAGGAGCACATCCCACTGCCGACATGTCCAACGAAGATGAAATGTGTACATTTGGGCTGATAACAACCAAATCGGTCCACATCTGCATCGTGACATCCAAAGAGAGACTCATAAAACCTATCAAAACAACGGTAGGGATGTCCTCTGTCGCGCTTGGGTGTACTCGGCCCACAAACTCCTTGATATCAGCAACGTCCTGTCTTGATAACTGTAGATGCCACGCACTAAACACAAGTGTCTTCGTGTGTTTGTTCCTTTCAATACAACAGTGCCTACGCACTCCGTCCTTTAGAGCGATTAACTGTTTCTCCGCATCTTTTAAAACGATTCGAGACTTCTCCGTCGGCCACTCTTCTTTGCAAAGCACAATTGATTCTCCACACCACTTTTCAATCATTTTCAATCGCTCTTGAGCGGTCTTGACTGCCCGAGGCCAAGTGATTCGTGGCAGAAACTGCTCAAGCAAAACGGCCATTTCATCAAAGGTACGAGTTTGTTGGCTCGCCAACGCATCCAGCACGTTTTGAATGTGGTGAAACGAGCGGCAATTTTTGTTGTGGCTGTATACTTCAAGGAATGCTTCGGAAAGTGTATCACGAGATTTCTCGATTGTCCGCTTTCGAAAGAACTGCAGCAAAAGTTGAGCAGATTCCGGAACGGATCCAGCAAACACGTTCACAGTAGGCACGGGGCATACGAGTTTACTTCGTATTGCACATCGAACCTCTGCGTGCATTGCAGAATAATCACATCCTTCTTTGTGTGATTTCAGAGGCTTAGCCAAGGCGAACACTGGAATGGAACGCTTGTCCGCAGCAATACCTTCGCTTGCTGTTATACTTTCAGGCTCAAAGTCGGCAGAGCATTTGGTGCAAACCAGAACTGCGTTCAAACCACCTCCATAAACTCGGTTAATCATTTTCGCCAGGGCCACTTCTTGGGGGCGTTCTTGTGGAGATGTGGCAACTAACAGAAAATGCATTTGCTCGTTTCGCTAAAATCCACTTCACGATAGAGTGAGAGACCAGCTCAGCAAATGGCCCGCGAGTGTCTTGACTACCAGGCATATCGAAAACCACAACCGATTTCCCCTCGATTTCAGTCCTGATCACTCCCGGTATCAGCGTCTTAGAAGACAAACCGCTATGGATGTCGATCCCAGAAAGTCGATTCTCAGCCACCAGAACGCGAGAATATGGGTTTTCATGATGCACAAGGAGTTTCCCGTCACTGAAGAGAAAGCTAACGACGGTGCTCTTGCCAACGCCAGTTGTTCCGAGTACAGCAACGCAACCACTGCTTTCGTCAAAATCGAGTTTTTCCAAATATGAGTGTACTTCTTCAATCAAATCCAGTCCACGATCAATATCGGAATCACAGACCACATCACGATCCAGAATCTCCATCAAAAGTCTCAATTCATCTTCCAGATCTTGAGCCTTTTTGAGACAACTGCGATCCCTTCCACTCATGGTTGTTGGCGGCGACCAAAAATTGAGAATGAACTTGGGGAACGAGCAGAAGCGATTTGACAGATAATGCCTGTTTAACTGCCACTGAAAAAATCTGGGACCAGGACGATACATTGAAGTGCAACTCGCTAAGAAAAGTGAAGTACTACTGCGGCGGCGTGGTGAGTAGTTTCAGCACTAAAGTATTGGCAAATGCCCGCAACGACCTCTCCGAGCGCTCATCAAGTCAAACTCCAGCGCCCACCCGTCGTTATTAGGGCCACGACGAATGTTTACCCACATCAAGTTTCACTCTTGCGTCTTTCCGGCGGTTGCTGAGGAAGACAACGCTGTGGGTGGTTGTGACGTTGGAACTCGGCGCAAACGACTTGGAGTGATCGCTGCAGCGGAGGGCGTTGTGGCGCAGAACGACTCGGACGCGGATGCAAGAAGTCAGCGTGGAAATACCAGTCTGAGCCTCCCTGTGGAGCTGCTGCAGTGCAGCCTGGATACGCAGCAGAATCTATCGGAGATGCAACGAGTGCTGAACGAATTTAACGATACTGGGGACTGTCTGGTAGGGTGGGCGTGTGTAGAGTTCGCCTTTGATGAGCGCTCGGAGAGGTCGTTGCGGGCATTTGCCGATACTTTAGTGCTGAAACTGCACTACTGACATGTTTGCTCAAGCCCAGCCAGAGCCATACTCGTCGGCGGTGTAATATTCGCGATTGTTCTTGATATACACCAGAGCTTCGCGGTAGTCCACAAATTTCTTCATCCGGAAACCTGAGTAGCCGTGCACTTGGTCACCTGCGTCTTGGTAGTTCGTGTAGATACCAGTGCGACGCCCAGCTGCTACGGCATAATACCATTTCTCGTCGTCATCTTCCGGATCCTCGTCGCTCTCCCACTCTTCCTCACTGGCATATCTATTGTTTTCAACGTAAGATGTGGCTTCCTCATAGGCCAAAAATTTCTTCATCATGAAGCCCGAAAATCCGTGAACTTGCTCTTGTGCATCCTCTACGTTCATGTAAACACCGACACGGCGTCCAACTGCTACAGCATAGTACCATGTTTCTTCCTCCTCTTCTGTGTCTGCCTTGTCCTCGTATTCACTTTCCCACTCACCGTCACCACTGGAGTACTCCCGATTCAAATCAATATACTCCTGGGCTTGGTCGTAGTCTTGAAACTTTTTCATCCGGAAGCCCGAGTACCCGTGGACTTGCTTAATTGCTTCTTCATACGCCGTGTAGATGCCAACGGAGCGCCCCACTGCAACCGCGTAAACCCACGGAGCGTACCATCCGTCAGCTTCCTGCTCTTCGCTCTTCTCTTCTTCATCGCTGTAGCACACTTGGAACAATCGAATATACGCCTGAGCATCAGCCAAGTCTTGAAATTTTCTCATTTTAAAACCAGGATAGCCGTGGACTTGGGCAACTGCGTTTTCAGCATCCCTATAGATTCCAGTAGTACGCCCGACAGCCACAGCGTAAAACCACGGTTGCTCTTCCTCCTCAGGCTCAGGTTCCTCACTCTTCTCCTCGTCTTCGTAAAAACATATCCGATTGCTGCGCACGTACTCTGCTGCATCAGAGTACTCCTTGAACTTCTTCATCCGGAAACCAGAGTACCCACGAACTTGCTCCGATGCCACCTCATGGTCAGCGTAGATCCCAACAGTCCGACCAACTGCCACTGCATAGTACCATTCCTCCTCTTCTTCTTCACTCTCCTCATCACTCGAATACACTTGATTAAAGGCGATAAACTCCTGCGCTTCGTCAAAATCCGCAAACTTTTTCATCTTGAACCCCGAAACCCCCCGAACTTGCTGCACTGCGTCCTGGTAATTCATGAAAACTCCCGTAGCTCGCCCCACAGCAACAGCATAAAACCACGTTCTTCTCTCCTGTTCCCTTTTTCTCTCTTCTTCTTCTCGTCTTCTCTCTTCTTCTACTTTTCTCTTCTCTTCTTCAACAAGTAACAATTTAATGTTCTCAATATACTGGACAGCATCGTCGTACTCGAAAAACTGCTCCATTTGGGCCCCATGGTGTCCATAAATCTGGTCCAGAGCGTCCTCAAAGTCCAAAAAGACCCCCGTGGACCTCCCCACTGCAACGGCATAGAAACAGCTGTCGTCACTTTCTTCTTCTTGTGAATTTTCTCCGTCTTCTTGTGAATTTTCTCCTTCTTCAGACGTTAAACTGTCGCAATAAACCTCAAAGTCCTCTAAAAAGTCACGCGCGTCCTCGTAGTTGCCGAATTTCCGCAGTCGGAAGCCAGGGAAGCCGCGCACTTGCTCCTGGGCCTCTTCGTGGCGAGTGAAGATGCCTGTGCGACGCCCAATCGCCACGGCGTAGAACCATTTCGCCTCGTTCAAAGTGTAGCCATCTTCCGAGCTGTACTCGAGCCAGCGCATCGTGATTTATGGAGGCTGTACGAAATAGTAACCTATGTTAAAGCATAGTATGCTGCAATATAGGTATCATATGTTGCATAATGAAATCAAGATGTCAAGTTGAAGTGCGTTGGTTCTCGTTTCATTATTGCCGTGTTATATCCCCGACGTTTGTTGCTGGGGCTTGATTAACTAGGCACGAGTGGTTCTGCGTGCAACACTTTCCGCTTCTTGATGAGCTTTATCATGGAGTTGAACGAGCCAATCATCTGTAGCAACGTTCAGAAAATGCCACGAAATTTTGCGATCACTCTCGGCTTGAAGCAGATTCTCGTAGATATCGCGGTGGTCGACGGCTTTCTCGCCCGATGTTCTTCATCCGTTAGTCTGCCAGTTGCGAATCCATTTCGCTTCCCCGTCGTGGTCTGCCATTGCAAACACGAGACCTTGGTAACGAGAATAAATGACGAGCGGTCGTTCGTGTTTCTCGTCCAACTTATTGGCGGTCGCCGTAGCCACGTTCGCGGCCTCGCAGTCTGCACGATTGTTGGTCACTTTACCGGATACTGGAGAGGAGAGGGGAAAACTCCCATTTTCAAGAGGAAAATAAACGGCGTACGCAGCAGTTCCTCCCTCACGTCCATTTCTCGGTGCACTGCCGGCACAAAACGCAACCAGTTCATCAGTGTACCTTTCACGCAGCTTTTCAATCCACGTATCGGATCCCATTAACTCGGCCATCCCGTCGATAAGGTCATCCAGTTCACCTTTGTCATCAATTTTCACGTTATGCTTCTTCTTGTATATTTCGGCTTCAAGCTTGCTTTAAAATCCCTTGTACAATGCACCGCTGACTCCATCGACTTGCGCCTTCGCATCATCCCACGTGGTGTAAATCCCCGGTACTCGACCTTTAGCTACTGCATAGTGCGATGATTTCTTTTTCTTCCCCATGACGCGTTGTCGGCGGATGGGTTTGTGGTCGAAGAGATGGAACGAGAAATGAGGTGGGGGTACAATCTACTAGTGATGGGGATGTAAACTGTGTTAACGTAAAGATTTCGTGGTTCCCGAAAGTTCCCGTTCGCGTTTTTTGTGACGTCAGTTCACGTTCGAGAAATATGTGTTCTAACAGGTTTTATATTTATTTTCAGAGCGGGATGCTGACAAGTCAAGAGCCGATCAAGTCAAGAGCGGATGCATCCCACGTGAAGGAATACCGAGGTCGAGGAAGCGAAGAATGTAACGCCGTGCGCGCTCAGGATGCATAGCTGCGTCTGAACCGCTGGTTGCGACTGCAGTTCCCCACACTAACGCAGACTTTTCTGCAGGCGCTGTGATTTGCAAGAGGTACAGCCGGGCCGCACCCAGCTCCGAGTCCGCAGCGCGGGCTCCACGATGAGATGAATGGCTGTGAACACACACACATAGTTAGTTTAAGCATCAATACAGCTCAGGGTTTTGACTGGCGGCTGGTTGCTCACCACTCTAGCAATTGCGTCTCACGCAACAGCCGCCAGCCTTTTTCCCGCCGGACTTGAGTCYCGCACCTAACAGTGTAAACTTACCTTCCTCAGCGCATGGTGGTCACGACCCGCAGCACGCGGAGCCGTACATCACGGAGCGACAATTCACAGACGCAGCTGCGCAAGCGTTAAATCCATTCGGAGTCGCAGCTCTCGCCGGATGCAGGGGAGTCGACGCTGCAGACAACTCGAGCCAATTCATTTCTGCGTGAGGTCTCCATGGTGACTGTGGACGCGCATTTTTTCCTGTCGATGCTGCAGCCGATCGTAGTGCAGTTGGAGCAGGAAAATCAGGAGTAGAAGCTGACGACGAGCGAAGACCGGAAGATGTTGCAGCAGTTGCGTCGGCGCGTCGTGTTCCAGGACGAGCACTTTGTGGTGCTCAACAAGCCTCACGGACTGGGAGTGCAGGTAAGTACAGAGGATGGTGGTGAAGCGAGTGGAGGGTGCTAACCTGCAGTGAGATTAGTGTTGCTTGTTGCTACTGCAGGATGAATCGGTCGCTGTCGGAGTCGCTGGCCAAGTACTTGCCGTCCATAGCTCAGCCGCTGCGAGGAAGCAGAAGCGGCCAATAACAGGACACACAAGAGCTGAAGGTGCTGCACCAGCTGGACAAAGAGACGTCGGGCGTGCTCGATTTGCGCGCTCTCGCCTTGCAGCAACCACGTTCTCGGAGCTGCAGAGGGGCGGCGTCGTGCACACGGCGTACGATGCGCTGGTGTCGTCGGAGCGCGACAGCTACCACAGGACCAAGCGTTTGAAAAGCAGGATGTCCGTCTGGACGTCGGCTGGCACCCTCGTGGAGCGCGTGTTGCAACGTAGTGTTCGCAGCTCGCCGACGGGCGTCTGACTGCAGCTCCGACCGCGCACGGGACGCAAGCACCAGCTCCAAGTTTACTGCGCGAAGGCGTTTGGCGTGCCGATCGTCGATGACGACAAGTACGGCGGGAACACCACCAACCGGCTGTACCTTCACGCGACGCGCATTCGCTTCCTTTGCTGGCGCCTCGTGTCTATGAAGTACCTGCAAAAGGTGGTTCAATGATCTTAGCTTATACAACCAATGCTGTAGATAAATGTAAAATGAAGGTGATGTTATTTGCAATGTCCAGCTATGTTCTGTTTCCTCTAATTCCTCCCCAACTGTATAAATGTTGCTGTAGAGAAAAATGAGACCTTTAAGGTTCGGACCCGACAGTCTATTACGTCGTGACGTGATAATGTTTCGTGCCCGCGAGAAGGCGTCTATTACGCCGTGACGTGATAATGTTTCGTGCCCACGAGAAGCAACGCTTGACGGCACAGAGGTGGCCACAATACCGAAAACTTCCTCGCGACTGGTGCCAAGAGTGGAAAATCACGGGCATTGTCGCGCCACCATTTCAAGCCATCTTCAAGCTTTTCCTTCTGTTTCTTTTTCGACTTCTGGTTTGCAGTTTCTCGAGCTTTCGTTTGGGCTTTCTCGAAGTACCGGTTAACTGGCCTCCACCTGCCCACGAAGCGATACTTCCTCTTGCACTCGAGGCTCTGGTGATCTACGTTTGCCGCCAAGAAGGTCATTCAAAAACGTTTCTTCTTCATCGCTATCCTCATCGAAGCTCGTGCTACAGTCATCGTCGGCGACGTTAACTCCAGCAGAACGCATTGCTTCATTCACCAAAAACTCTCTACCCTCAATTTTCTCAGCTGCGCCAAACGATTCTCCGTGTTCAAATTGAAGATCAAGCAAACAGCAATGCTTGACGTCCTTTGGCAATTTCTTGAATCTCTTTCGGAGCAGGAACAAGAAGAACCGACGGACGAGATGCATTCTTTTCCGAACTGCACTATAGTAATCCTCGCCTGCGTGAGCAGGAGATGTTTTGGCGAATACCAACTTGTTTGACAATCTCTTCTCAAGTAGGCGTACACACGGGTATATCAACGTTGTTGTGGGGTATGTTCCACCTGATAACGTCTTAGCTACCAGCTCAAAGACGACAAGAAGTCTGTCAAGGCACTGAATGGCGAACCACATTTCTCCGGTGGGCCTTATAATGTTTGCATCACTGAATTCCTCTCTTCCTTTGGCTGTCAACATGAACTCCAAAAAGGCCTGGATACTGGGGTGAAGTTGCAGAAGTCGCTGAATCATATGATGGGTGCTATTCCAGCGGGTTGCCACATCGGACATTACAGTGAGCGGAGCGGCCACATTTTGGAGCGACTTCAGTTTGTCTTTTCCTTTACAACTTTTGTTGAAGTAGTGAACAATCTTTCGAAAGCTCGAAACATGACTTCGTGTTTCACTCGTCGACCTTTTCATTGCATCCAATAATGAAGTTGCTGCGCGTCCGCTAAGGCAACCATCAAGAAGCCCCTCATCGAGTGAGGCATCGGCTTCCACGTTAACTGCTTCAGCTCCATCTGGCTCATTTCGCTCACAATTCGTTACCGTGTGCAGCTCTACATCTAGAAGTTCTTGTTCTAAAAACGCAATAGCTTCCAGCTCAACACCAGGGTCTTCGATCCAATGCTCTTCATCATCTTCGATGTCTGCAACCTCTTCAATCTCCTCCCCCTCCACTTCCGCGACCACTGCGCTAGGAACTTCGATCAGAGTTTTAGAAAGCGCTCCAGACGCAATCAAATGCAGAGTATGGGCCACACAACCGAAATGTTGCACACCTAACCATCACACGCATTAACAATATTGGATCCGTAGTCTCGTACCATTTTGGAAACTCGGGAAACATCTAGACCCCACTTTCGCATGAGTTCGCGTAGCATGTTTGTAATTCTGACACCACTGTGTTTTCCACGAAAACTTGCAACTTCCAAGGTGTACGTCATCAGCTCAAATGCAAATGAACAGTTAATGAAATATAACTATCCGTTGTTCGAGATGTCCACATATCCTAGGTAAGAGAGAAAAAGTCAGCATCGTCGGCAATTTGCTGTTTTACGAGCGATCTCATGTGCTGAGAGTGGCCCTGCATTCTCTCTGTAGTTGTGCGGCGCGAGGCAACTCGTAACTACCCTTCATGGTTTGAATCAACGCTAGAAAAAAACGTAGCTCCGTGTCTTCTGCGATACTTAGCGGGCGCAGCCGTTTGGCCATCCAGTCAATAAACGCTCTTGTCGCCATCTCTTCTTCCGCCGGATCGGTGTTCTTCATCCGCTTGGTTGGGGACAACATCACAGCACTCGATATTCGCTTTGTTGCAAGCGCGCTCGAAATTCGATTCGTGGCCGCTTCACGCCAACTCTTGTTCAGTTCTTGTGGATGTTCTTGATTCATGTGCTTCCAAACACTTGCGCTACTTCCCGATTTAAAGCTGAACGATGTTTTACACTTCAGACAATACGCCAACTTTGCATCTGATGTTGTCCACTCCTTTTTACCGGCTGGTAGTTGAGCACTTGGAGCTACAAGCTGGATAAAAGACCAGTACTCCTGCTTGTGAATACGAGGCACTTTAAACAGGGGTGATGTTGACGCTGGGGACTCATCTTGCTCCATCGTGACGCTTCCAGCAACTGAATAGACACAGTCTCAGCCTCCAATCGTATAAATCTCAAGCGGACCAAAGGGTAAATGTGCACAAAAATGCTTGACGTCGGGTTTAGTCAATTAGCTGGTTTAAACATTAGTTGGCGTCTCGAGAACGTTTGCACGACGTTTACCGGTTTTGTGTTCGCGTGCACTAACGTTTGCTTACGTCCCCATCCCTACAATATACTAACTGATTGCGTGTCTGCCGAATCGGCAGACACGCAAGGACCATGTCCGATGTGGGACACCTTGAATTAGGGCCTTTTTCGTTAGCAGAACAGGCAGCCATGTCCGGCCGGCCCAGCTTGTCCACACCACATTGGTGCTGTGTATCCACACGTACTTCATGCAAAGCTCCTCATCTGCGCTACAAGTGGTGAGATCCACACTCCATGTCAAAAGGTTAAGTTGTGTTGCGCGATGCCTAAAACGACTGCTGCTTTAATTTTGAGCTGTAATGGGGACAAATGATACTGCTGTTGTAGGAAATACAAACACCTCTTTCGATTTAAGGAGAAGCAAAACATATATTAGCGAATGATGAAATTATAGTTTCAGTTCAATAAAACCATCAATAGTGCATGAAGTGTTTGCTTTCTTCAGTACATGTATTATTTTTAAAAGCAGTTTAACAAATAGGGTGTGTTCTATATACAATACACATACCCCAATTTACTCGCAGTCTAGAAGCACTTGTCCGGTTCACTTGTCTGTTTACCAACCATTGATCAAGTACGTCAAGGGGAGAAACACCGATAAATCCAGAATGAGTATGCACTACGTCGTGCCACAGGTACTCACTGCGAGTGTAGCTATTTGCATCGCACGCCCTGGAGGACAAGCAAACCAGGATATCGAAGGTGACAGACACCAAGCATTCTGATGAGGGCATACACGAAACGGAGCAGCTGCTGGGGCCGAGCGAGGCGACCGATATGGTCAACGCGACAACTTTTTCACCGAATACTGAAGACTTTTCAGTATTCGGTGACAAAGTTGGGAAGAGAGAGCGAAGCTACCACCCTTCCCGATGCTCTGGGCCTGGACAAGTCAACATCCCAGTTGTGCAAGTTGGACGCAAAGATTACAACCAAAGCAGCGATTGAAATTGGTTTGAAACCCAAAAACATGTTTCGGTCGTATAAACCCATATAATGGGGTTTGTCAATTTACATGGAGAGCTCTGAAATGGTTCAGATTTGTGAAGGCCTACAGAGAATAGAATCGCGTGAATCAGTAGGTGAAGTGTAGTCAAATGCTGAAAACTTCGACAGACAACGATCTGGCAATATTTTTTATTCTGGATCGACCGTGGGTAGGAACGGAAGATTACACTGATAAATCTTCCTTTTACAACCCCTTCAAGCGATGCCGGAGTTAATTCACGAAGTGAAACACACAAGGAGATTGGCAAGTATGCATCGCTAGTCGCTGAAGGTAAAGTATTTTTAATTTTGGTAAGTACAGATACGAACTTGGGATAACCTTTTGACTACAGGAAGGAAATTGAGTTGATTAACTGGTTATTTCTGGTTGCTACACACGTCTCTATGCTAATCTGAAGGTTGTTGACGTCGATTCTGAATTTAATTGAACGAGATATTGGTTTTGAGATTGCTGATCATTTCGTATCTTGGGCTCGAACTCGCATCACGTGCATAGCATTCGTGGGTCTAACCCACTGGACCAGTGTACATTCTGTCGTCCCATTACCGTGTTTTTGTTTTCATCGCTGTCTGTCTATGAATGGATAATTTTACTTATCATATGTGAACGTAGGTCACGGGTTCGGTACTGCGCTATCTCTAAATCAGCTTCTGGTTTAGTGCAAATTACAGTGAATTCGATTTAGTTATCAAATTCGAATGTCGATTCACTGCCATCTTTTCATCATGTAAATGTATTGATTGTCTGTGCCTTTGAATAAATCTTCAGATCTTCCAGGTTGCCGGGTTCCAACTAAAACGGCCACGGTACAGTTTTGAAGTTGTTCATTGTACAAAACTTTTCTGATCTGTAAAAGTTATGCCAAAACCATCCAGCTTCGCTCAACGCAGTAGTAACAATTGGCTCACCAAAGCTTGTGCCTTTTGACGTTACCTTCCGCCTAGGCGTGGCAAGTTGGGTGTCCTGATGCAAATAATTAGTTCTTGCTGCGGTTTATTAGGCTATTTGTCGTTAATAAAACAAACAACG
The DNA here is from genome assembly GCA_000468175.2 of Phytophthora cryptogea. Taxonomy (NCBI): domain Eukaryota; phylum Oomycota; class Peronosporomycetes; order Peronosporales; family Peronosporaceae; genus Phytophthora; species Phytophthora cryptogea. Next base: position 24,189 of record KV741655.1, read on the forward strand.
CTGGTTGATCCAAAGCAAATTGTAGAATCAAGCTAAACAGGTGCGGTTGCATCCTTCTTGCATGAACAACTTGTTGCCTTTAGAGTAGCTGCAAGACCAATTTTCTTTAAAGTCGAGTGATGAAGTGGAGACCTGACAAAAGTATTCTTCAATAGGTAAGAATATTTTTTATTCTGACAAAGATAAAGTTAAATATACTACTGATGACGTACTTACCTGAATTTTTTTTATTATTGAAACAGAAGTCTCCGGTATCCACCATAGACGTATAACTAGTCAGCTAAGAGCCCAATACAAAAAATAAGTTTGCACAAGTCACAGACAAAAAAGTGGACATTACCCTGGTCGGCTCTACTTATACTTGGTGTTTGTATACTCAGAAAACCCACGTTTGCACTGGGTGTTCTTCGACAACAGGACAGTCCTGACGCAGTCGCTGCTGGGAGTCACTTCGTGTGGACGTATCACCACGCTCCATATCTAAACTCCTCTTTCCTCTCTGCTTAGAGAGCTTGGCTCCAAAGCCGCTTGGGTACGAGTGTCTACTGGTTCACCGTTGAAATGAGGTGCCATTGTGGGGAATCTACAGCAATGACCCTTGCATGTTTAACCCACATTCATTTTGTGAAGACGCTGTCTTCACCTGCATTCTCTGTCAACTTCCGCAATCAAGCTGACCTTCACTGCGGGGCACCGCCGGCACTCCGGTTGGAGCCGCAATCACCAGCACTCAGTGACCGCGACACCGACACTCCATGGAGATGTAACCAGCACTCAATGGCGCGCAGCATGCATTCCGAATCCAGGGCAGCCCCATGAATAGCTTCATGGCCGCCCATGAAGCACTACAGATAGAAGACGAGCAATACGAGTTAGGATGAACAGTCCAGCATTAAGCACACAATTCAATTTGCCACAAACAGCACTAGCAAGCCGGCAGTTGCCATAAAGTATTTTTTGGCATTGGAAGTCCTCTTAGCGCAGTAAGAGGAAGCAAGCTACGCACCGGGTCGACACGTCGGAGTGATGAGCGGAGATTATCGCTTGGATAGCGATGAGGACGTCGAGATGAGTGTGCCTCAACCGGTGTACGAATTCATCAGCGCCCCCAGGCTCAAGCTTGGGACCAAACCTCGCTGGTTACCTGGAGCCGAGAGAGGAAGCGATGCGTGGCCAAGATTGCTGGGCGTTGTGCCGTGACCGGAGAGACACCGGAGCGCATCTGCGCTAGTATTAAGTCGTGCTTCGACGTCGACATCTTCGCCACAATCGCCACTGTTCAAGCCCGTTCAGGATGTCTCCGATTCGGAATTGCAGGCTGAGATCGAGAAGAAATGCAGCCACTTGAAGAATGCCCACGTGCCTGACTTGGACCGTCTTTTCCGTGAGACACTAAAGATGGATTTGCGGAATGACGACTGTGATTCCCGCATTTTGCACTATTTTGCTGCATTTGACCGGATAATTGAGGAGAACGGGTTGGCTTCTCAGTTGGGTATCTGTTCCGACAAAGATCATTTTTTCAAACAGCGCATGAAGCAGCGCTGTAAACTGTTGATCAACAATTTGCAGCCAGAAGAGGTACGTGAGGGGATCAAGCGCATGGTAAAGCTGGAGCATCGAGAAGCCGCGACGAGCTACGTCAAGCTGTACCCATTGGTACTACAACGCGCCCGTCTACAGCAGCATTATCACTATCTTAGCAGAGAGTTCGGCAAGAGCAAGGAGGCCAAGAAGGCCAGTCCTGTGGCTAAGTACGCGCCTTCAGCCGCGAAGTCGGCGTACAACGGAGCCAACAAGCCCAAGCCTGAGAACTCCAAGCATGCGGCGGCACCCACCGCAAGCACGCAGAAACGCCCTCCGCCTAGGACAGGTTGTTGGGCTTGCAAGGGCCCGCATTGGCTCGATGGTTCCCCTACCGCCTCCAGTGCAGAGAAGGAGGCTGCCAAGCAGAAGATGGCAGACATGCGAAGCAGTCGCAAGCAGGTGAACCGCTGGCGAATGAGGGGTTATGCAGCAGGAGACTGGCAGTCTGTCCAACTGAACAACCTGATTGACGTACCCTTTTGCCCGGACAGCGGCGCCGATGCAAATGTCGTGCCAAGACGTATGATAATGGAGCTTTGGAGCTACGGAGTGATGCCACGAGGAAAGACCTAGATATCCCGCAAGAGGTTGAGATGTACGATGGTCGTGTGATGGTATGCACGGAGGAGGCTTATTTGGATTTGCGCATTAACACGGCGGTAGGGCCTGTCAGTCTGTACAACGTGCCATGCACAGTGTTGGAAGCCGACACCGATGAATTCCAGCTAGGAAAGGTGACGCTGCGCTCACTCGGCATTGACATGGATCGCTTGATCGAACAATTGGCAGTAGGTCCAAATCTCGACGACTCGGCAGATGATTTCCCCCCAGAAACAGCGTTTGGGGTTGAGGATGCTGCTGCACATGCTGAGCGTTTACAGGACATGGTAGCCGAAGCTATCACGAGTGGATTTCCGGCGGATCATGAAGTTGCATTGACGAATTTGGTGAACGAGTACGCGGATGTGTTTCGGTCTACATTAGATTCGGGAGCGCCAGCTCGTGTGGAACCGCTTCGAGTGCAATTAAAAGAAGGTGCTGCCCAATTCGCTGCAAGGTCCGCACTTATCCACCGTTGCAGCAGCAATCCCTTCGCCAATACACAAAGGAGCTGGAGGAAAGAGGTTTGATTCGCAAAAACAATTCGAGTCGTTGGGCTTCGCCAGTCGTCCCAGTCAAGAAATCCGATGCGCCAGGTGATTTCCGTATGACGGTGGACTATCGCAGGGTCAACGCCATGACGATTCCAATTGCTGGTACCTCCCCGAACCTTGCTGCAGCAACGCGTTCTGTCCGAGGATCATTTGAATTTGGGAGTTTCGATCTGCATAAGGGATTTTGGCAGGTGAGTCTTCACAAAGATTCCCAAGAAATGTTTAGCTTTGCCACGGATGATGCAATTTACACTCCAACCCGCGTGCCACAAGGGTTTACCGATAGTGCATTGCATTTCCAAAACCAGATGCAATATGTATTTGATCCTCTGCTGTACAACACGGTGTTGATTTGGATCGACGACTCATCAGTGAGGAAGGGATCTCTCACAACCCAGCCCGCGCCGATACGCTGCTGGCCTTACCATTACCAGCGACGGCAGGTGACCTACAGTATTTCCTATGTGCCGCCAACTGGTTGAGGGATTCTATCGTGGACTTCGCACGTTATGCATCCCCACTGCATGACAAGTTGGACGAAGCTTTGAGAGGAACATGCCGTAGACGTCAGCAGGCGTTGCGCATTCCTTTGACTTGGAGCGAAAATGAGAAGTCAGCATACAGTGCAACTGGAACGCATTGGGAATTCGGCCCCTTTGGCCTTTCCAGATCCCGACCAGCACATTTGTCTTTTCTCCGATGCGAGTGACGTTGGCTATGCTATCGTGGTGACCCAAGTTGCCGATTGGAAGGAAGGCGTACGTGTCCATGAGCAACAGCACCAGCTTCTCGTGTGTAAGGGGGGGATGTTCCGCGACTCGCAGGTCAATTGTAGTATCGTGGAGAAGGAAGCTTTTCCCATAGTGCAAGCGTGCAATAGGTTGGAGTACTTGTTGCAACGAGCAAATGGGTTCAGCTTGTACTGTGATCATGCAAATTTGATAGCAATCTTCGCACCAGACAAGGAGCTGAAGAAGCATGT